>LR812524.1:800846-803346 GCA_903798195.1 Danio kyathit | reverse complement strand
CACACACACACACACACACACACGTCTGTTATAGAATATTGTATAGACCATGAGGGGATGTAAACAATAACAAATGTCCTAACGTATTTCCTGTTCTACATTTAATTTCCATACCTTCTGAGATTCCCAAAAGGTCCACATGTTGATAAATAATGTTCTGATTACTAATGATCATTACATTATGATAAATAATGTTGCTGTTCAAAGTTACGATATGATTGAATCGCCTCTTGTTACAGTCATGAAACAGTTTGACGACAAGCAGGAAGAAGTGTTCACGGGCCAATGACATCACCGTATTGAAATGGTCTATACATATTGTAATGGCTTCATTATCCAACCAATGTGACACGCCAGATTCATGCAAGTTGTTATATTAATTTTTATTCTTATTTATTTATACATTAAGGCAGGAACAATCTTTGAACTTTATATGTGCCTGAGGCCCCGTTTACACTAATGCGTTTTCATTTTAAAACACATAAGTTTTGCTACGGTTACGCCATCCGTCCACACTACGCCGGAGTTTTCGTTCCCCAAAAACGGAGCGTTTTGGAAGCGCTGGAGAGGCCGTTTTCATCCTAAAACGCTGCTGCTCCGTCTCAGTGTGGATGGGGGAAAACGGAGACATCTGAAAACGGAGGCGTGGCTGCTGAGATTCGCTACCTGATTGGGGCTTTTGGGTCATTGCGTATCCTTCCCTTATTTGTCAAGCCCCCATCACATGACTATAACGCTACCGGAAGACGGCAGACCAGCCTTCACTGTAAACAACAACATGCACACAGAAATGGGAGCGTTGTTTGCACTATTGTCCGTTTTAGGCACCATTGTGCAGTTAAACTCTGCCTTTTTTACTACAGCAGCTGCATAAATTCACAAGAGGCAAGCTATTGTTCCAGCACTCGCTAATCGCTCGCGTTCATCATTCAACCAGCGTTTGTTGAATAACAATAACCAAATGCCGAGCGAGACACATGCTTCCTGTTTATACTTGAACGCGCATGCCCAGAGTGCGCGAATGGTCACGTGATATACATTTTTGGTGGAGTAGTGTGGACGGAGATATGTTTAGAAACGCTAGTGTGGACGCGGAAAGTTTTTGATCTAAAACTTGATCTTATTGTGTTTCTATCAGCTCAATATGACTGTGGACACACTATACTACACACAGCTCTGTCCACACAGCTCACAGAGGAGCATTTTCAGCATAGCTGCCCTTTAATGCTATTATGATTAAAACAAATGACTGAACTGTTAAGCAACCCTAGTTGTGTGTACAAAATAAAAGATAAATATGACGCTCAGATGTTGTGTTGTGTTGTGTTGTGTTGTGTTGTGTATCACCTTTCCCCCAGGAAGTCTCCGATGGCCGTTTTGTTCAGACCTTCCTCTTTATACAGAAACTCTGCCACTCGCTCCGCTTTCCAGTCCAGGAGACCGTTGTCCACCAGAAACCTGATGCCCTGAAACACAGAGATAGAGGAGATACAGCTGAAGACACACACGTCTGACGCTATCACACACACACACACACACACAGATCCTGCACAGCGGATTCTGGAGATTCTCCTGCAAACACACACTTCCCTTTTCTACAGAATGACTTAAGAAAGAAAAAGCTCCAGCACACACACTCACACACACACACACACACACACACACACACACACACACACACACACACACACACACACACACACACTCAAAGAGATAATCACACTTAAACAGACACACATGCACACACACACACTCAAACAGACACACACACATACATGCATACATACACAGACACAAACATACTCTCAACAGACACACGTGCGCGCGCACACACACTCAAAGAGATAATCACACTCAAACAGACACACATGCGCACACACACACTCAAACAGACACACACACACACACACACAAACAGACACATGCGCACACACACACACACACATACTCAAAGAGATAATCACACTCAAACAGACACAAATGCACACACACACACTCCAACAGACACATACACACACACACACACACACACACAAACAGACACATGTGCACACACACACACACACAAACAAACAGACACATGCACACACACACACACACGCACACTCAAACACACACACACACAAACAGACACATGCACACACCCACACACACACACACACACACACACACACACAAACAGACACATGCACACACACACACACACACACACTCAAACACACACACATACTCAAAGAGATAATCACACTCAAACAGACACATGCACACACACACACACTCAAACAGACACACGCACATACATACATACATACACAGACACAAACATGCTCTCAAACAAACACACGTGTGCGCACACACACACACACACACACACACACACAAACAGGCACACATGCTCACACACACTCAAACAGACAGACAGACACACACATGCACACACAAATGAACGTATGAAATGAGTGTACTTGTGTGTGTTTTTCTGTGTAAGTTTGTTTGGTGT
>LR812524.1:728346-793346 GCA_903798195.1 Danio kyathit | reverse complement strand
CATTTTCTCTAAAATGTTTGTATAAAATGTTCCTTTAAACCTTTATTTATTAACAAATCTATAATACCTGTATAAAATACTATATATACTTTCCCTTCATGCAGAATTTGTGAATGAACAGACTGACGTGGACTAATTGCAGATGAGATTATGAGGCTGTTTCACCGCCTAGTTTGAAGTAATCAATCAGCGAACAGGAGAAAGTGCATTACTTTGATCATTTTAATATAGTATATTAATAACAAAATCCAAAAGTTATAATATAATATTAAGTAGGTGTGTGACGAGACGCCTACTCCACGAGACAAGACGAGACACAAGATTGGGTTCACAAGAATGAGATTTTTACACTATTTTAAAGAAATCTTTAATGATGAAACATATCAATGGAATAGTCTTCAAATATTTTGCGAATATATGAATGGAAAATAACAAAATGCAAAACAATTTAGGTGTTTGTTTTTTTACTTGTAATGAACTTTCATTTTTTATGCATGCAATTTCCATAATTATTCCCATAATTTTATGTATGCAATAGTTTTATATTAGTTTATATTGAATTCTATGCAATGAACATGCAAACACTGCAAGATATTTGTTAATATATAAATGGAAAATAGTAAACTCTACTGACTCTTGCTTTTCCCCTGTAGAATTTCACAGTATTTACACTGCAGATCTTGATGGTCAATTCGGATTTTGTGACAGTATACAAATTTTTTGATGACCTGCTTACATTTATCCTCTTTTAAAGGTGACTTGTATCCGATTGTCAGCATTTACACAGCACACGGCAAAAGGCGTAATGACCAGGGAAAAAGAGCGAGCGCTGACTAGCAGCTGATAATAAAAGAGTGCTCTTTTCTCCATTCCTGTATTTATTCTGTTCGCAGGGCTTCATTTTTTTGTTTTATTTTTGATAAGTTGTTTTCCTATAGTTTATGACAGAAACACTCTCATTTGGCTATATTCTCTTTATCTAGGCTTTTTTTTTTTTTTTTTTTTTTTTATTAGAATATGCATAATGGTACACAAATTGGGATCATACAAATACAAAGAAATTGAAAAACAACAACAACAAAAAAACAAAAAACAACAAAAACAAAAAGCAACAATAATACAGTGAGGTACTGGCAGTTGCGTGTGTGTGTGTGTGTGTGTGTGTGTGTGTGTGTGTGTGTGTGTGTGTGTGTGTGTGTGTGTGTGTGTGTGTGTGTGTGTGTGTATGTAAAGGTAACATGGTGGACAAATCAGGGTACATATATAAGGGTCAATACACAATCAATAAATGAAGCAAATATTGTAGATATAAATAAACAGAAAGACAACAGTCAGTGGTAAGGTGGGGCAACAATGCTCGTAATGTATGATAGTAAAAATGACAGAAAAAAGAAAAGACAATAGTAATAACTGACAGCAATAATAATAATAGTAAAAAAAAAAAAAAACACCACTACACCAACTACTACTACAGAAAGTTACTAATATTATGACTACTACTGCAGCTGCTACTACTACAGCCACAACCACTACCACTACTACTAGTGTCTACTACTACTGATACTACTACAACATCTACTACAACTGATACTACTACAGCAACGTCTACTACTGATACTACTACAACATCTTCTACAACTGATACTACTACAACAACGTCTACTACTGATACTACTACAACATCTTCTACAACTGATACTACTACAGCAACGTCTACTACTGATACTACTACAACATCTACTACAACTGATACTACTACAGCAACGTCTACTACTGATACTACTACAACATCTTCTACAACTGATACTACTACAACGTCTACTACTGATACTACTACAACATCTACTACAACTGATACTACTACAACAACGTCTACTACTGATACTACTACAACATCTTCTACAACTGATACTACTACAGCAACGTCTACTACTGATACTACTACAACATCTACTACAACTGATACTACTACAACAACGTCTACTACTGATACTACTACAACATCTACTACAACTGATACTACTACAACAACGTCTACTACTGATACTACTACAACATCTACTACAACTGATACTACTACAACAACGTCTACTACTGATACTACTACAACATCTACTACAACTGATACTACTACAACAACGTCTACTACTGATACTACTACAACATCTACTACAACTGATACTACTACAACAACGTCTACTACTGATACTACTACAACAACGTCTACTACTGATACTACTACAACATCTACTACAACTGATACTACTACAACAACGTCTAATACTGATACTACTACAACATCTACTACAACTGATACTACTACAACAACGTCTACTACTGATACTACTACAACATCTTCTACAACTGATACTACTACAACAACGTCTACTACTGATACTACTACAACATCTACTACAACTGATACTACTACAACAACGTCTACTACTGATACTACTACAACATCTTCTACAACTGATACTACTACAACAACGTCTACTACTGATACTACTACAACATCTACTACAACTGATACTACTACAACAACGTCTACTACTGATACTACTACAACAACGTCTACTACTGATACTACTACAACATCTACTACAACTGATACTACTACAACAACGTCTACTACTGATACTACTACAACATCTACTACAACTGATACTACTACAACAACGTCTACTACTGATACTACTACAACATCTTCTACAACTGATACTACTACAACAACGTCTACTACTGATACTACTACAACATCTACTACAACTGATACTACTACAACAACGTCTACTACTGATACTACTACAACAACGTCTACTACTGATACTACTACAACATCTACTACAACTGATACTACTACAACAACGTCTACTACTGATACTACTACAACATCTACTACAACTGATACTACTACAACAACGTCTACTACTGATACTACTACAACATCTTCTACAACTGATACTACTACAACAACGTCTACTACTGATACTACTACAACATCTTCTACAACTGATACTACTACAGCAACGTCTACTACTGATACTACTACAACATCTACTACAACTGATACTACTACAACAACGTCTACTACTGATACTACTACAACATCTACTACAACTGATACTACTACAACAACGTCTACTACTGATACTACTACAACATCTACTACAACTGATACTACTACAACAACGTCTACTACTGATACTACTACAACATCTACTACAACTGATACTACTACAACAACGTCTACTACTGATACTACTACAACATCTACTACAACTGATACTACTACAACAACGTCTACTACTGATACTACTACAACAACGTCTACTACTGATACTACTACAACATCTACTACAACTGATACTACTACAACAACGTCTAATACTGATACTACTACAACATCTACTACAACTGATACTACTACAACAACGTCTACTACTGATACTACTACAACATCTTCTACAACTGATACTACTACAACAACGTCTACTACTGATACTACTACAACATCTACTACAACTGATACTACTACAACAACGTCTACTACTGATACTACTACAACATCTTCTACAACTGATACTACTACAACAACGTCTACTACTGATACTACTACAACATCTACTACAACTGATACTACTACAACAACGTCTACTACTGATACTACTACAACAACGTCTACTACTGATACTACTACAACATCTACTACAACTGATACTACTACAACAACGTCTACTACTGATACTACTACAACATCTACTACAACTGATACTACTACAACAACGTCTACTACTGATACTACTACAACATCTTCTACAACTGATACTACTACAACAACGTCTACTACTGATACTACTACAACATCTACTACAACTGATACTACTACAACAACGTCTACTACTGATACTACTACAACAACGTCTACTACTGATACTACTACAACATCTACTACAACTGATACTACTACAACAACGTCTACTACTGATACTACTACAACATCTACTACAACTGATACTACTACAACAACGTCTACTACTGATACTACTACAACATCTTCTACAACTGATACTACTACAACAACGTCTACTACTGATACTACTACAACATCTACTACAACTGATACTACTACAACAACGTCTACTACTGATACTACTACAACATCTTCTACAACTGATACTACTACAACAACGTCTACTACTGATACTACTACAACATCTTCTACAACTGATACTACTACAACAACGTCTACTACTGATACTACTACAACAACGTCTACTACTGATACTACTACAACATCTACTACAACTGATACTACTACAACAACGTCTACTACTGATACTACTACAACATCTTCTACAACTGATACTACTACAACAACGTCTACTACTGATACTACTACAACATCTTCTACAACTGATACTACTACAACAACGTCTACTACTGATACTACTACAACATCTACTACAACTGATACTACTACAACAACGTCTAATACTGATACTACTACAACATCTACTACAACTGATACTACTACAACAACGTCTACTACTGATACTACTACAACAACGTCTACTACTGATACTACTACAACATCTTCTACAACTGATACTACTACAACAACGTCTACTACTGATACTACTACAACATCTTCTACAACTGATACTACTACAACAACGTCTACTACTGATACTACTACAACAACGTCTACTACTGATACTACTAAAGCAATCACTGCTACTACAACATCTACATCAACATCATCTACTACTTCTGATACAACTACAACAACGTCTCCTACTACTACTGATACTACTACAGTAATCACTACTACCACAATATCTACATCAACAACATCTACTACTTCTGATGCTACTATACCGACTACTACAACTACTACTTCAACACCTTTACAACTTCTGGTACCACTATTCCAACGACCTCTACTACTACAAAACTACTCTACTACTACTTTAACACCCAACTACAAATACAATCGTTAGGCATTCTAGGCATTTTAAAACCAGTAGCATCTTAATGTAATGTCCATGGCTTGATTTGTGCACGTGATGTATGCAACAGTATTATTTTATATTGGTTACGTGGTGGATGTTGCGCTCTCCTTCTCTCTTGTGAAAATGCTTAAATACTTGTGCTACATCACAATAACAAAGCGTTTTTTAGTCCTTGTGTAGAATTTGGTCACTTGAACAATGAAAAGAAAACGTCCGCTTTTCCGTACAGCATAAACGTGTTTGGAAATGATGAAGGCGGGTGTGTGGAGTCTCCAGCAGTTCAGTATGTGTGTGCGCGCTTAGAAATGTGTGTAGGTAGTGTCAAACAGCTGTGTGGACTGTCCTGTCGCAAAATGCGTCTAGAAGTCCTACACGATGATGATAATAGTTTGATTGCGGCGTTTACATATCTGTGCTGCACTTCAATAACGCGGCTTTCTGCACATCTAACTCCGGTAAGAAAAAAAGCGGTTACGTCACACCCGCCCGCCCAACCGAGTGACATGTGCAACACAGAGGCCAGCCTTACCTGGTGTATGCAGGCACTTGTGTTGCAGTTCAAATTCAATCCTGCTTCTAATCTTCAATGCTAATTTCACCCTCATGCTCCATCATGCCTACATTTCAATTTACGAGACAAGTTTTTACCTCGACGAGAAATCTCGTCGCGATTTAATCTCGCGAGATCTCGTGACACCCTTAATATTAAGAGTTCATTTTAAGCTATCTCGAGGTCCACCTGCAGGATCTCGCGGCCCACCGGTTGAGAATCCCTGACCTAAATCATTTACATTTGCTAAATGCCAGAATAATGAGAGAATTTGATTAATTTCTAGACAGTCAGAAGTTTACACACATTTCCTTGGTATTTCTTTAGCTTTGCTTTTAAACTGTATAACTTTGGTCAGATGTTTTGGGTCTCCTTCCACAAGCTTCTCACAATAGTTTGCAGGAGTTTTGGCCCATTCCTCCTGACAGAATTGGTGTAACTGAGTCAGATTTGCTCGCACAAGCTTTTTCAACTCTGCCTACAAATTTTTTATAGGTTTGAGCTCAGGGCTTTGTGATGGCCACTCCAAAACATTCACTCTGTTGTCCTTAAAGCACATGTTAACTCATTTGGCAGTATGCTGAGGGTCATGGTCTGTTTGGAAGACCCATTTGTGGCCAAGTTTTAATTTCCTGGCTGATGTCTTGAGATGTTGCTTCAGTATTTCTACATAATGTTCTTTCTTCATGATGCCATCTATGCTGTGAAGTGGACCAGTCCCCCCTGCAGCAAAACAGCCCCACAACATGATGCTGCCGCCCCCATACTTCACAGTTGGGATGGTGTTCCTAGGCTTGTAAGCTTTCCCCTTTGTCCTCCAAATGTAACACTGGTCATTATGGCCAAACAGTTCAATCTTAGCTCCATCAGAGCACAGGACATGTCTCCAAACATTAGTCTTTTCTCAGTGTAATTCAGCTAATTGTAATCTGGCTTTTGTGTTGATTCTGGCTTGTTGATTTTCCCATGTTGTCCCACAAGGAAGCAGTGTGTTTGAGCTTTTCCTTCAATACTATTCTACAGTTGTGCCTCCAATTAACTCAAATGTTGTCCATTAGCCAATCAGAAACTTCCAAAACCTTGACACCACTTCTGAGCTTTTTCAGAGGCAGAATAATCTTATTGTGTGTAAACTTGACTTTCAAGAAAAGTTACAATTTCTCCAACAATCTCTCTCTCATTATTCTGCTGTTAAGCAGAACAGAAACAAATGTGATCATCCTAACTTACCTAAAAGAGGAAAAGTTTAGTCACATTAACATCTGACTTTATTTTAAATGGTGATGTGCCTTTATACAGTGTATGGAAACTTCTGCTTTCAACTGTATATATATATATATATATATATATATATATATATATATATATATATATATATATATATATATATATATATATATATATATATATATATATATATATATATACACACAAGATACAATATACGGTGCTCAGCATTATTGAGTACACCCCATTTTCAAAATAGGCAATGCATTTTGGTGCATTTAAACAAAACAGATTTATTAAACAGATATATTTATTAAAATAACATTTTAGTCACCAAACACATTAAGAAATTGAAAGATAATACAATTAAATTCAAGGAAAATATAGAAAATTTATTAAAAATATTGCAATTGTTCCTCTTTCTTTAAAGTTGTATTTAATATTTTTCTATAACACATAAATATGGCTGTACTAGTTTTTGGAGTGTTATTGTAAGTTATTTAGTTAGATAAGCTTCAGATTTGGCTTCAGTACTGACTAATCTAATGTATACGCACAAATATATTATTGTAGAGCTTCCTATTAAAATGTAAATATATATATATGCTGAGCATGTATACCTAAATACTGTTAGACTCCTCTGAAAGCAATATAGCACTGTTTATTTAATATATCTATCTATATATCGGCTAGAGTCATCTTAAAATACTGGAAAACTCTGAGTATTCCAGAGTTAAAAGAATGGGTTAATATAATGACTAAAACAGCTTCGTATAAAAGTTTACTTTACAAGTTACATAATAAGGACAAAGCAGGGGTCCCTGTATGTACCCCCAGTGTGGGAAGACTTTTGGTCTGTGACGATGTCTATGTGTAACACAATTTAAAACTACTCACCAGGTTCTCCTTATAATATTGTACTTTTGCCCATAGTAACCACTGTATACAACCTGGCTTTACATTTAGTAGGCCACCAGTGATCATTTGTAATACGTGTTTGTATTATTTTGTCATAAACCAGAAGAAAACAATAAAAAAACTTGAATAAAAAAAAATTATATATATATATATATATATTGAATAAACAGTGCTATATTGTTTTCAGAGAAGTCTACCCGTATTCAGGTACAGTATACAGTCATTGAATAATCAAATGTAAAATAATATTGTCTTAAATGTGTAAATACTTCAATAAAATTAATCATTATTAAAGTTACAAACTGTACAATTCCTGATGCCGGAATGCTTTAAAAATCTTCATGCAGTCACAGGCCTCAAAAACACATGCACAGAATGACCTGTAATCCAGACTCCACATTGCAGAACCGATGATGTGATTATTGTGAATGATCAGACTACAATATCAGTGCTGAAACCATACGTCACGCAGCCCTTTTATCTATTGAGTCATTCATTCATTCATTTTCCTAGGCCTTAGACTCTTTATTCATCAGGGGTCACCACAGGGGAATGAACCACCAACTATTCCAGCATATGTTTTACGCAGCGGATGCCCTTCCAGCCGCAACCCAGTACTGGGAAACACCCATACACACTCATACACTACGAACAATTTAGTTCATCGAGCGAATGTGTTTGGACTGTGGGGGAAACCGGAGCACCCGGAGGAAACCCACGCCAACACCGGGAGAACATGCAAACTCCACACAGAAACACCAACTGACCCGGCCGAGGCTCGAACCAGAGACCTTCTTACTTGTGCTAACCACTGAGCTACCGTGTCGCCCTTATTAAGTCATGAAAACATGAATTCTAAATGCTCTCTGACTGTTCAAAACAACATTTTTTAAATTTTATTTATTAATTTTTTTGTATGTTTGTTTATGTAAATAAAAATAGGGGAAACACTCTAATGTGAATATACAATAGAAATAAATGTCTTATCATTGTGCAAACATTATGAAGGCATTAGTTTTGAATGTTTTCTGAATTATACACAACACACAGCAAGAGGAAATATTACACAAATTGACTACGTCCACTGCATAAAACTGTACCATGATTAATGAATGAACGTCAGTATTTATTTAGTATTAGTGTTTATATTAGTGTTATTTATTTACTAGTTATTTAGTTTATTAGTAAGCCTGAGCAGGCATTTCTCCAGAACGTTTGTTCATAACCTTGAGACAACGTTGTCGTAACATTCTGAGAACGTTATCCATTAGAGGTTCAGTTATAGTTACAAATAAACTATCAAATATTGTCAACAATGCTGGTGTTATGATCAAAAACACACACAATTTGACAAGTAAAACAATCAAGCATCTGAAAGAACACCTATAACACACACACACACACACACACACACACACATATATATATATATATATATATATATCACAAATATCTCCTCAGAGAGGGTCAGAAGCTGAGGAAAAGTTTAGTAATGAGTGTGTGTTACCTGTGTCGCTGCACTCCATCATTGTTTGTTTGGTGAAAGCTGTGTGTTTGTGCTCATGTCTGCATTTAGTGTGTGTGTGTCAGTGTGTCAGTGTGTGTGAGTTCCTCATCAGATCTACTGCCCTGCCCTGTGAACACCCGTTTCACACCAGAAGTCGAGCGCTTCCGCAGGAGGGGGACTTCACAACACCACAAAACACACACACACACACACACACACAGAGAGAGAGAGAGAGAGAGAGAGAGAGATACATAAAACACACAGACACTAACATATACACACACACACAGAAATACAATCACACTCTCTCTCACACACAAACATACACAAAACCTCACTCACACACACACCCTCACGCAGCCTCACATACTGCCACCACACACACCCACACAAACAAACACAGAGACACACTCACAGAGAGAGAGAGAGAGAAACACACACTCACTTAAACACACAAAGGGAATTACACTCTCATAAACACACACAGACACACACTCACAGAGAGAGAGATACACACACACACACACACACACACACACAGTGAGGGTGAAATAGGGTGTGCTGGCGCCCTCTGCTGTTCATTAATACACCACAGCTCAGAAAAAGCATCTCTGTCCACAAAAAACACTTTCAAAAGAGCTCCTATGACGCAAACATCACCGTGTGTGAGCTATTTGTGTGTGTGTAGTAGAGTGTCTACGGTCATACTGGAGCGATAGAAACACAACACGTCTCTTTTGTTTAATTTCCTGACATTAAAATAGGAACCAAACACCAGTGAGTCTGAGGTCTACCACAGTGTGATGTAGGAGTGTGTTTTGCTCCACCCACTGATATTGATTGACAGGCGTGTATTAACATATCTCCATAGTAGCGTGTATAATCTCATCAGATGCAAAGAAACTGGGATAAAAGATCAGCTCAACTCTCTGTGATGAAACTCTGAGATGATTGGCGCTTTATGACATGGTGCGTTATCCTGCTGGAAGTAGCCATCAGAAGATGGAGACACTGTGCTCATAAAGGGATGACATGGTCAGCAACAATACTCAGGTAGGCTGTGGCGTTGACACCATGCTCAATTGGTACTAATGGACCCAAAGTGTGTCAAGAAAATCTCCCCCACACCATTACACCACCACCACCAGCCTGAACCGCTGATACAAGGCAGTATGGTCCATGCTTTCATGTTGCTGAGGCCAAATTCTGAGCCGAGCATCCGAATGTGGCAGCAGAAATGGAGACTCATCAGACCAGGCAACGTTTCTCCAATCTTCTCTTGTCCAGTTTTGGTGAGCCTGTGTGAATTGTAGCCTCAGTTTCCTGTTCTTAGCTGACAGGAGTGGCACCCGGTGTGGTCTTCTGCTGCTGTAGCCCATCATCCGCCTCAAGGTTGGACGTGTTGTGTGTTCAGAGATGCTCTTCTGCAGACCTCGGTTGTAACGAGTGCTTATTTGAGTTACTGTTGCCTTTCTATCAGCTGGAACCAGTCTGGCCATTCTCCTCTGACCTCTGGCATCAACAAGGCATTTGCGCCCACAGAACTGCCGCTCACTGGAGATTTCCTCTTTGTCGGACCATTCTCTGTAAACCCTAGAGATGGTTGTGCGTGAAAATCCCAGTAGATCAGCAGTTTCTGAAATACTCAGAGCAGCCCGTCTGGCAGCAACAACCATGCCACGTTCAAAGTCTCTTAAATCCCCTTTCTTCCCCATTCTGATGCTCGCTTTGACCTGCAGCAGATCGTCTTGACCATGTCTACATGCCTAAATGCAGTGAGCTGCTGCCGTGTGATTGGCTGATTAGACATTTGCGTTAACAAGCAGTTGTACAGGTGTACCTAATAAAGTGGCCGGTGAGTGTATATTCTCAAATCAGATTTGTATATCTGAAAAACATCAGACCTCCTGTAGAGTGTGTGCATGATCATAATCGGTGCTCTTTCTAGTGGAAACATCAATACTGCAGTATCTCAGAGAAGATCGTTTCTCAGAAATGATGAAGATAAACAATATAAAAGCTGACATTATGAAGTCCGCACTGGTTGAGTGGTTAGTTAAGAGATGCTAACCAGTCCAGACTAACTATCAAACTCTCCACGACGATCTTATCCTCGGCGTCACCATGGCAACAGCTCACGGATGCAAATGTGCTCCGATTAAAAGAGTAAATAACAAACAGCATCTTCAGCTTCATTAGAGAAACTGCTTGTGAAGATAAAAGTGAAGTGTTGTGTCTGCTTTACTGAAGCTGTGCCATCAGTGTGTGTGAGAGAGAGAGTGTGTGAGCTGTGCTAACACTACAGTGCAGTTTGTGTCGTCTTATAAATTATGAAACTCTTTTTTTATTGATATACTTCAGTTTTGTGTGTGTGTGTGTGTGTGTGTGTGTGTGTGTGTGTGTGTGTGTGTGTGTGTGTGTGTGTGTGTGTGTGTGTCATGAAGTGTAATTTTCTTCAAATGTGAGTAGTATATATATATGCATTCATTCATTTTCTTTTCAGCTTATTCCATTTATTATTCTGGGGTCGCCACAGCGGAATGAACCGCCAACTTATCCAGCATAATTTTTACGCAGCTGCAACCCAGTACTGGGAAACACTCATACACACTCATTCACACACACACACACACACACACACACACACACACACACACACACACACACTCATACGGTACAGCTCTGCACAGTTCAAAAACGTGGCAAATTAATTCTTACTATTAAGAATGTTTATTATTGTCAGCCACTTTAAACGTTTCAACATTAACACTGTTCTGTGCTTACAGGTAAAAATAAATAAAACGTCAACGTTTACATTAAAATGGGCTTTTAAAAGGGAATTAAAAATGGCACTATTCTTAAAAAGTAAAAAGAAAACTGCAGCACTTAAATGTAAAGCATTAACATATAGTAGTAGCCTATTCATCAACCTGAAAATGTTCCGTGGACCTCATAAATATAGGCTATATGTCATCATATTGGGGCAACCCAGTGGCGCAGTAGGTAGTGCTGTTGCCTCACAGCAAGAACGTCGCTGGGTCGCAGGTTCGAACCTCGGCTGGGCTGGGTCAGTTGGCGTTTCTGTGTGGAGTTTGCATGTTCTCCCTGGGTTTGCGTGGGTTTCCTCCGGGTGCTCCGGTTTCCCCCACAGTCCAAAGACATGCAGTACAGGTGAATTGGGTAAGCTAAATTGTCGATAGTGTATGAGTGTGAATGTGTGTGTGGAAGTTCCCAGAGATGGGTTGCGGCTGGAAGGGCATCCGCTGCGTAAAATCGTGCTGGATAAGTTGGCGGTTCATTCCGCTGTGGCGACCCCGCAAGGGACAAAGCCGACCAGAAAATGAATGAATGAATGTCATCATATTCATATATAAACTCTTTTATATAATATGCATGCATGTACACAGCTATGACTTATTTGTATATCTTTGATATCTAAACATTAGCTTGTGTTTTAGATATATGAATTGGATATACATATTTAAATTAGACATTGCGCGTTAGAGTAAGATATGTGTGTGTAAGAAAAGCAAGTCATTAAACTATACCTGTCAACATTGGGATATAAAAATACGGGATTCGCCTCCAACAACCCTTACAAACATGGGGAGGAAACTAACTTCAAATGATAGAATGCATAACAAACATTAGACAGCTGAAAATGAAATAAAAGCTTCATCAAAATCCATTTACTAATCACAGAATGTTATCATGCACGTCAAAGGCTTAAAAGTGTGTTCATTTTTTTACTTTAATTATTCAGCGTTTCCTCCGCGTACCACAAGAAGGAAGCCTGCGTACCACTAGTCGTACACGTACCACAGTTTGAGAACGCACTATGGTGACCCCAGGTAAATAAGGAACTAAGCTGAAGGAAAATGAATGAATGAATGTTTTAACCAGTACAGTTGTTTTTCTCTCTCCATACTGTTAATAAGTGCATAAACTGGCAAAATCCTAAATCTGCTGGAGTGCCAGAGGCGGTTTATTTATAAGGACTGAGCTCTTATTTATTCATTCCCAGCACTCACTCAGGAGTTTCATGCTTCATTAAAAAAGTAAACTTTTTCTCTCGCAATTCTGACCTTCTTTGCCAGTGTTTTGCATGAAAAATAAGATGTGGACAGTTGACTTTACCAGACAGCAGCATGGAAACTCATCTTAAAGGACACCTATTATGCAAAACTAACTAGCTGAACAGTAGTAACTATAACTCATTATTTTTTTTAAAGTAACATGCACAACAGTGTCAATCACTCTCACACTCGTAATGGATTCCCAGACTGAAAAACAACATCACACCATCAACAGATGACGAGAACACTAAATGGTGTGTATTTCTATATATAAATACCAAACGATTAAGCTCACTTATTCACTTGATGACCCCTTTAAGCATCCTTAAGAGTACATGCAGCTGAACTAAGAACTCAGATCTCCCGTGGAGCCTAACAGTGCTGTAATCCCTGAATTGATTTTGATGATAAATTCAGCATTCTGGACTGGCAGCGGGTGATCGATTATTATCCAGCCGACAGCAGAAACAACGTGTGTTAAAAACAATCACAGGTGAAACACTGCTGTAATGTCAATCAGCTGCTGAATTACTGCACCGCAGGGCTGCTTTACCTCATTCCTTTACTCTGATGTGAGTGTATAAGGAGCTGTGGAGTGTGTGTGGAGTGTGTGGAAAGTGTTTCTTGTCTTACCGATGATGAATAAACTGCTCATATTAAAGCTAAACGCTGCAGTCTGTCAGTTTCTGAGCTTGTATTGATCAGACAAAATCACAGTGCGTCTATATTAAACAGCTAATGATTGAAGAAATAAAACACAGGAAAAATGTACAACTTAATTATGGAAAATTAATATTTTTGAGGAAATGATGGGCTCAGAAAAGCACACATGACAAAAACAGTGTAAATTACTGAATGGGTTGTTTTAGTAGGTTATTGTTTAGTCTATTGTTGTAGTATTTTTTGGTTGTTATTATTATTATTATTATTATTCATGCATTCATTCATTTTCTTTTCATCTTAGTCCCTTTATTAATGTGGGGTCGCCACAGTGGAATGAACCGCCAACTTATCCAGTATATGTTTTACACAGCAGATGCACTTCAAGCTGCAACCCATCACTGGAAAACATCCATACACACTCATTCACACTCATACACTATGGACAATTTAGCTCATCAATTCCCCTATAGCACATGTGTTTGGATTTGTGGGGGAAACCGGAGCACCCGGAGGAAACTCACGCCAACACGGGGAGAACATGCAAACTCCAAACAGACTCAGCCAACTGACCCAGCCGGGACGCAAACCAGTGACCTTCTTGCTGTGAGGCGACAGCACTACCTACTGCGCCACTGCGGCGCCAATTATTATTTTGCCAGTTTATCAGTTGTTTTCATATTTCTATATTAAAATGTAAAGGTTTGCACATCACAGGCTCATTCTGAAAACGTACCCCTGTATACATTTCTGGAGATCGTGAATTATGCATCCAGAGGTGCGTATGGCTGCATTTTGTCTTTAAACGAATGCTACGGTGTGGTATGACGTTGTTCCTTTTCGCGCTTTCCAGCTGACAGATTACCTTTGTGTGGACGGCTTTCCTGCTGTTACCAGTTTGCCCGGTGGCTCGCCATGTACGTTGGTGGACTTGAGACACAGAGTGGAGTTGACCTTGTCGATGAGGTTTGAGTCCAGCGAAGAACGATTCCAGAAAGCAGGTAAGACGAAAACAAAAGCCAAAGAATAAATTAACAAGTAAATAACAGAGTGAGAATGTGGTTAATTCTGAAAACGTGGTAAAAATCAGGCAAGGACTTTTCTGGGTTGCTTTTAGAAACACTGTTGGTTGGGAGGATGGTGGCTGAGTCAGTCAATCAGTCGACAGCGGCTTCTGGTGGATTTACGAGAGCACAGCAGGCGTGAATGGCACTTGCAAGAGAAATTTGAGATCTGAAAAAGCGTACACAGCGCCCCCTGGTACATTCGTGAAAACAGAAACTGCAAAAAATCATACCTCCTGGGATGTATTTGGCACTCTCCAGAAATGTATACAGGGGTACATATCCATAATGAGCCTGGGTTGTACAGCATCTAACAGAGAACACTCTCAGAACTTTCCATAAAGTTCCCAATCAAACTATATCACACAGAATTATTAAAATAATGTGTTTAGAACGTTCTTGTAATGTTGATAGAAATACATTCTTAAAACATCAATATAATGTGGATGGAATGTTCTAATAATGGTCAAAATAACATTCTAAGAACATTAAAACTATATTAAAGTTATTAAAATGTTTCGAAAAAAGTTATTATGACTAACAAAATAACATTTTGAACATTCAAACATTGAATTACATTTAATAACTTACTGAGAACATTAGGGAAACGTTCAATGTAATATTTAATATACTAGATTATTAATAAAATGTGGATGGAATTTTCTAATAATCTTTTAAGTATCAATCTGAAAGCATTATTATGAGACTGAACATTTAGGAAAACATTTCAAAGAACCTTATTATAACAAAATATGCAGTCTAAAAAACAACATTTCATATTATTTCATATAAATTTCATAAATAACGTTATATAACCTAAAAGCAACATAAGGACATTTTTAAACCTAAAAAGGTATTAATTATAATATACAGCTGAAGTCAAAAATTGATTCACTCTCCTGTGATTTTTCTTCAAATATTTACCAAATGATGTTGAACAGATTCAGGAATTTTTCACAGTATTTCCTCTAATATTTTTTCTTCTGGAGAAAGTCTTATTTGTTTTATTTCAGCTAGAATAAAAGCAGTTTTTAATTGTTTTAAACTCATTTTAAGGTCAATATTATTAGCCCCCATAAGCAATATTAGTCTCCAGAACAAACCATAGTTATACAATGACTTGCCTAATTACCCTAACTTTACCCTAATTAACCTAGTTAAGCCTTTAAATGTCACTTTAAGCCGAATACTAGTAGAATATCTAGTCTAATACTGTCATCATGACAAAGAGAAATCAGTTATGAGTTATTATGATTAGAAATGTGCTGAAGAAATCTGCAATCCGTTAAACAGAAATTGGAGGGGAAATATACAGGAGGGCGAATAATTCTGACTTCAACTGTATATTTAATATTACCAATAGTAATATTATTTCATAACTTGCATTACTTGTAATTTCAGGAAGAATATTTTCCATGTGTAATCTCAGAGGAGGATCTGCACTAATATCTCTCTCTCTCTCTCTCTCTCTCTCTCTCTCTCTCTCTCTCTCTCTCTCTCTCTCTTTCTGGTTGCCTGGATACGGGATGCTGTGTTTCCTCGTGCCGCTGATGCTGCGGAGACTCATTTCCTCACAGTCACTCGTGCAGGTGGACACACACTCACACTCCACTCATATACAGACTCAAGTTCATCAACGGTGAGTTTACATGCTATTCTCACATTTTATAATCATTTAGACAGATTAAATAACTGCTAAACGAGTGTAGATGAAGGTGTTTTTAATTGTCTGTGTGGTGTGTGTGCAGCTTTAGGAAAACACTAAAGTTTATATTATAATGTTCCTCTGTTTGCAATTTAAAATGAGATTGAATGATCAGTGCTCAGCATAAATGAGTTCACTTCTCACAATTATTTTCTAGAGGATGCTTTATAATGATATGTTTGTGCATATGCATTAGATTAGTCAGTACTACAGACTAAACTGATGAACTAATCTAACAAAAACACTGAAGATCACTCTTTGTAATTAACATGTTGAGGGAAAATATTTAATAAAATATAAATAAACAGGAAAAATATCTAAAATGTCGTTGAAACTCTTGGAATTATCTTTCTATTCCTAAAGATGTTCAATGAACAAACTCTTAACATTTTAAACTGTTTAATTAAAACTGCTTTATTTAATTGCACCAAATTATTTAGTGTGTATTCACTGAAAATGAATGAAAACAAAAGTAAGTGTCCTCATTTACGCTGAGCTCCGTATAATGAAATTTAAAGGCTGTAGATACAGATTGCATAATTGTTATTTTTAATTATTTAGATTATTTAGCTGATTAATTAATTATTTAGTTCTTGTGTGCACTTTTTAACAGAGCTTTTTGAGTACTTGTTTGCATAATACAACATTTGCAAGTTATTCCTGATTTCATTATTATTGGCCTCAAGTATATACAAATATACATATTAATGCAATTTCAAATATCTGCTTTGGCATGAATATATATGAATATATAATATTTAATAATCTGTAATATATTGCAGAATATATTCTTAAGTGTCGCACAATCATTCAGAAATCATTCTAATGTGATTATTTGATGATTAAGACATATTTTTAATTATTATCAGCTTCATATTGTTTTTTTATGCTGCTTGCTTTTTAATAATCAAGGGTTATATGTGATCTGAATTACGTAATCAAAAATCAAGTAATTAGAGTAAACTGCTTTTTAAAATACTCGTAATCGGATTACAGTTACTTTTTATGGATTACATGATTACATATTACTCACACGATGGCAGAAAGTTACTCACAATTTATCGATTCTCAGATTTTTTGATTCTCACCGCTTAGATTTTTCCATAATAAACATGTCGCTCATTTATGATTCTTCATGATTTTTTCCTCCCACTTCAAAATAAATGATGTCAAATAAGGATTAGCACAAAAGTAATACAAATGTAACCCAAAAGTACTCAATTACGGTACCATAAATGCGTAATCTAGGAGATTATATTAACAGACTGCTTATAATTAGAGTAAACTACTTTTTTAAATACTTAATCAGACTACAGTTACATTTAATGGATTATATGTTATTACCAGAGGCGGCACGGTGGCTTAGTGGTTAGCACTGTCGCCTCACAGCAAGAAGGTCTCTGGTTTGAGTCTCGGCTGGGTCAGTTGGTGTTTCTGTGTGGAGTTTGCATGTTCTCCCCGTGTTGGTGTGGGTTTCCTCCGGGTGCTCCAGTTTCCCCCACAGTCCAAACACATGCGCTATAGGGGAATTGATGAACTACATTGGCCGTAGTGTATGAGTGTGTGTGAATGAGTGTGTATGGGTGTTTCCCAGTACTGGGTTGCGGCTGGAAGGGCATCCGCTGTATATGTTGGATAAGTTGGCGGTTCATTCCGCTGTGGTGACCCCTGATGAATAAAGGGACTAAGCTGAATGAAAATGAATGAATGATTCTTCATGATTTTTTCCTCCTTTAAAATATGTGACATCAAATAAGGATTAGCACAAAAGTAATCCAAATGTAATCCAAAATTATGGTACAATAAATGTGTAATCTACAAGATTATACCACAGAATAATTTTTTGTCATGTAATTTGTCTACATTTAATAAGTAATCTACCTGCTCTGAACCGTAGATCTTGTTATTTCTTTTAGTAAAATATAGAAGTCTGGATTCCTTAATCAGATTACAAAAGTCAAGTACATGTAATTAGAGTAAACTACTTTTTAAAATACTTGTGATTGGTACTTTTTATGGATTACGTTACTTATTATTTACACTTTTTAAACCTTTTCTTTTTTTGTTTATTTTTTTTTCATAATTAACCTGTTGCTTATATACATTCATGATTCATGTTTTTGTCCCCTACTTCAATACATTTGATGCCACAAAAAAGTAATCCAAATGTAATCCAAAAGTACTCATAAATGTGTAATCTAGGAGATTATATTACAGAATACTTATTTTCATTACATTTAATATACATTCCCTTCTTTAAAATGAACTATAGTTTGTAGAGACTGTGTTCTGTTTTATATGTACTGTAAATCTTTTGTTGTTATTGCAATAAATAAACAAATAAATAAATTATCCCGCCATGTGATCGATCATCATGACAGCAGCAACTTCGAGCCCTGAAGTGTCCGGCTGGCTAATCTCGTTGATCACCGGCTGCAGCTGTGCTTCATGTCGAACGCACCTAGAGACTCGCTCAGACCAGATCATTTGAATCATTGAATCGTTTGATTCAAGATATTTTTAGCTGGAGACTCACTCAGACTGGATCCTTTGAATCGGTGAATCATTTACTGGAGACTCACTCTTCCCAAATCATTTAATTCCTAGCCGGAGACTCAGTCTGACTGGATCATTTAAAATCATTGAATCATTTGAATCAATGACATTGTTTGCAGGAGACTTGCTTTGACTAGAACACTTGAATCAGTGAATCATTAACTGGAAATTAACTGGATCCCTAATCAATTGATTCAGTAAACTGTTATCTGGAGACTCACTCTGACCGGATCATTTTGATCATTGAATCTTTAAATAAAGACTCACTCTGCAATGATCATTTAATTCAGTGAACTGTTAACTAAAGAGTCACCCACATTGGATCATTTGATTTAAGGGATTGTTAGCTTTGTGAATATACTCCTTGAATATATGTGACCTCCCAAAAGTAATCCAAATGTAATCCAAAAAAATACGGTACCATAAATGTGTAACCTATAAGATTATACCACAGAATATATTAAAACAATGGCAGTAAATTCTTAATATTTTTCTTTTTTTAATGTTCATATTGTGTTCATAATAAACCTGTCTTATATATGTTTGTCATTCTTTGTTTTATTTCTCCTACGTCAATCTTTTTGATGCCAAATAAGGGTTAGCACAAAAGTAATCCAAATGTAATCCAAAAGTACTCTAATTACTGTACCATAAATGTGTAATCTAGGAGATTATATTACAGAATACTCAGGTTTTTTCTCCTACTTGAATATATGTGACTTCCCAAAAGTAATCCAAATGTAACCCAAAATAATATGGTACCGCAAATCTGTAATTTATAAGATTATACCACAGAATATATTAAAACAATGGCAGTAAATTCTCAACATTTTTCTATTTATATTGTGTTCATAATAAACCTGTCGCTTGTATACGTTCGTCATTCTGTTTTTTTATATTTCGTCAATTTATTTGATGGCAAATGAAGATTAGCACAAAAGTAATTCATTCATTCATTTTCTTTTCAGCTTAGTCCCTTTATTAATCTGGGGTCGCCACAGTGAAATGAACGGCCAGCACAAAAGTAATCCAAATGTAATCCAAAAGTACTCTAATTATGGTACCATAAATATGTAATCTAGGAGATTATATTACAGAATACTCAGGTTTTTTCTCCTATATATATTAAAACAATGGCAGTAATTTCTTAATATTTTTCTTTTTTTAATGTTTATATTGTGTTCATAATAAACCTGTCGCTTATATACGTTTGTCATTCTTTGTTTTATTTCTCCTACGTCAATCTATCTGATGCCAAATAAGGGTTAGCAAAAAAGTAATCCAAATGTAATCCAAAAGTACTCTAATTACTGTACCATAAATGTGTAATCTGGGAGATTATATTACAGAATACTCAGGTTTTTTTCTTCTACTTGAATATATGTGACTTCCAAAAAGTAATCCAAATGTAATCCAAAAAAATACGGTACCGCAAATCTGTAATTTATAAGATTATACCACAGAATATATTAAAAAAATGGCAGTAAATTTTCATTATTTTTCTTTTTTAATGTTTATATTGTGTTCATAATAAACCTGTCGCTTATATTCGTTCATCATTCTGTTTTTTTATCCTTCGTCAATTTATTTGATGCCAAATGAAGATTAGCACAAAAGTAATTCATTCATTTATTTTCTTTTTGGCTTAGTCCCTTTATTAATCTGGGGTTGCCACAGCGGAATGAACGGCCAGCACAAAAGTAATCCAAATGTAATCCAAAAGTACTCTAATTATGGTACCATAAATATGCAATCTAGGAGATTATATTATAGAATTCTCCGTTTTTTTTCTCCTACTGGAATATATGTGACTTCCCAAAAATAATCCAAATGTAATCCAAAAGTACTCTAATTACAGTACCATAAATGTGTAATCTAGGAGATTATATTATAGAATACTCAGGTTTTTTCTCCTATATATATTAAAACAATGGCAGTAAATTCTTAATATTTTTCTTTTTTTAATGTTTATATTGTGTTCATAATAAACCTGTTGCTTATATACATTTGTCATTCTTTGTTTTATTTCTCCTACGTCAATCTATCTGATGCCAAATAAGGGTTAGCACAAAAGTAATCCAAATGTAATCCAAAAGTACTCTAATTACTGTACCATAAATGTGTAATCTAGGAGATTATATTACAGAATACTCAGGTTCTTTCTTCTACTTGAATATATGACTTCCAAAAAGTAATCCAAATGTAATCCAAAAAAATATGGTACCGCAAATCTGTAATTTATAAGATTATACCACAGAATATATTAAAACAATGGCAGTAAATTCTCATTATTTTTCTTTTTTAATGTTTATATTGTGTTCATAATAAACCTGTCACTTATATTCGTTCGTCATTCTTTTTTTTTTCTCCTTCGTTAATCTATTTGATGCCACATGAAGATTAGCACAAAAGTAATTCATTCATTCATTTTCTTTTCAGCTTAGTCCCTTTATTAATCTGGGGTCGCGACTGCGGAATGAACGGCCAGCACAAAAGTAATCCAAATGTAATCCAAAAGTACTCTAATTATGGTACCATAAATATGTAATCTAGGAGATTATATTATAAAATACCCAGTTTTTTTTTTCTCTTACTTGAATATATGTGACTTCCCAAAAGTAATCCAAATGTAATCCAAAAAAATATGGTACCACAAATCTGTAATTTATAAGATTATACCACCGAATATATTAAAACAATGGCAGTAAATTCTCAACATTTTTCTTTTTTTTAGATTAGATTAGATTAGATTCAACTTTATTGTCATTACACATGTACAAGTACAAGGAAACAAAATGCAGGTTTTTAATGTTTATATTGTGTTCATAATAAACCTGTCGCTTGTATACGTTCGTCATTCTGTTTTTTTATCCTCGTCAATTTATTTGATGGCAAATGAAGATTAGCACAACAGTAATTCATTCATTCATTTTCTTTTCAGCTTACTCCCTTTATTAATCTGGGGTCGCCACAGCGAAATGAACAGCCAGTACAAAAGTAATCCAAATGTAATCCAAAAGGACTCTAATTACAGTACCATAAATATGTAATCTAGGAGATTATATTATAGAATACCCAGTTTTTTTTTCTCTTACTTGAATATATGTGGCTTCCCAAAAGTAATCCAAATGTAATCCAAAAGTACTCTAATTACAGTACCATAAATATGTAATCTAGGAGATTATATTATAGAATACTCAGGTTTTTTCTCCTACTTGAATATATGTGACTTCCTAAAAGTAATCCAAATGTAATCCAAAAGTACTCTAATTAATTACCGTACCATAAATATGTAATCTAGGAGATTATATTATAAAATACCCCGTTTTTTTTTTCTCTTACTTGAATATATGTGGCTTCCCAAAAGTAATCCAAATGTAATCCAAAAGTACTCTAATTACAGTACCATAAAAATGTAATCTAGGAGATTATATTACAGAATACTCAGGTTTTTTCTCCTACTTGAATATATGTGACTTCCTAAAAGTAATCCAAATGTAATCCAAAAGAAATACAGTACCATAAATGTGTAATCTATAAGATGTAATGTGATGTAATCTGACTACAGCTCATAGGTAAAGAGGTGTGAATGTGAGATCCTGCTGGTAAAAATACACAAACCCATCTGCATGTGAATGAGGGAGCAGAATATCCTCAATTAAAGACTCTTCCCCAGATGAAGTGTGTTGATTTCTGTGCTGAGGGTGAAGTGTGTGTTGTGTTGGGGTAGACGTGTAATAATAATAATAAAGCGAGCGCTGAACGCTGCAGACGCTCTGGATGCGTTTAGTGATGGCAGCTGTATGTGCTGGGTTTTATTGAAAGGCTTTTTGAGCTTCTGCAGGCTGACTGAGATCAGGCTTTTGTTCCCGGAGGCGCCATTAATCCACATTAACCTGCGCAGCTGTGTGTGTGTGTACGTGTGTGTGTGTGTGTGTGTGTGTGTGTTCACACCGCAGACGCTCGATTCACTTTGACTGATGGAGGAGAAGTGCAGCAATAAAACCGCCATCAGCAAACACTCCTCACTGACACACACACATACACACACACACACACACACAGTTCAGTTGATAAACAGATGCACAGTTGTTGCGTTTCTGTGTGTGTGCATGTGTACTTACTGCTGAAAATGTGTGTGTTTGTGTGTAACTCCAGAGTTTGAGTGTGTGTGCATGTGACCTCAAAGTGTGTGACTGCAGTGAGTGTTTGTATGTATGTGTGTGTGTCTGTGTGTGACTTCAGAGTTTGCTGCAGTGTGTGTTTGTATGTGTGTGTGTTCACACTGCAGACGCTCGATTCACTTTGACTGATGGAGGAGAAGTGCAGCAATAAAATCGCCATCAGCAAACACTCCTCACTGACACACACACACACACACACACACACACACACACACACACACACACACACACACACACACACACACAGTGTTCAGCTGATGAACAGATGCACAGTTGTTGTGTTTCTGTGTTTGCTGATAGTGAGTGTGTATGTTCGTGTGTGTGATACACTATTGCTAAAAATGTGTGTGCGTGTGACTCCAGAGTTTAAGTGTGTGTGACTCCAAATTTTGCTGCAGTGAGTGTTTGTATGAGTGTTTGTTTGTTTGTATGTGTGTGTGAGTGTGCATGCGTGACTCCAAAGTGTGTTACTGCAGTGAGTCTTTGTATGTATGTATGTATGTATGTATGTGTGTGTGTGTGTGTGTTCTTTCCATTAAGCATCTTTCATGATGATGTTTGATCAGTTTTGAGCGTCTGATGTCGCGTAAAGAGACTCAAACTAGTCAGTGTGTGTGTGTTTTAGTGCTATTGACTAGCACCAGCACAGAACCAGCACAAACCAGTCCAGTAAACAGCAGTGTGTGTGTGTGTGTGTGTGTGTGTGTGTGTGTGTGCTGTCTTCAGTCATTGTCCCGCTGAAGCGCCTTTGTGTTCAGATAATGAACAGCTCTAATCTCTCTCACACACACAATCCTTAGCTCGTATGCATGTGTGTGTGTGTGTGTGTGTGTGTGTGTGTGTGTGTGTGTGTGTGTGTGTGTGTGTGTGTGTGTGTGTGTGTGTGTGTGTGTGTGTGTGTGTGTGTGTGTGTGTGTGTGTTTTTCTTTATTCTTTTATGGTTTTTCAGATGCTGTCCAATACGTATCCACGGTGACCAAGAGACGAGCAAGACACCCTGCTCAAATCTGTGTGTGTGTGTGTATGTGCACGTGTGTGTCTTTGTGTGTGTGTTTAGTGAAATGTGTGTGATTACTGTTTTTTGTAAATTAACAACAAAATCTGCAGCTACAAGCTTTAAGTGTGTGTGTGTGTGTGTGTGTGTGTGTGTGTGTGTGTGTGTGTGTGTGTGTGTGTGTGTGTGTGTGTGTGTGTGTGTGTGTGTGTGTGCGTGTGTGTGTGTGTGTTCATCGCCGCACACGCATTTAAAGCGCGCGTCATCAATGGAGGCCTTTAGCATCTCTGCGTTTCGTCTTATCTGTAAATGTCAGCAGAGGAAATAACGCACAGAACTCCAGAGTGAATAATGGAAAGAGCGTTTAGATCATAATGGATGGAGGAGGTGAAGCTGGGGTGACTTTTAGCTGCGCAAAACCGGGGAGAAACACAGTCTGACGCATGAAAGATTGACCAAAAACACACGAGAGGGCGATTAACATCATCAGGCTTCATGTGGACTGTGATTTATTTCCCCAAGGTGATCGTCTGTATGGACACACACATCAGCATCACACTCAGATCAGCTGTTATTGACTTTCTCACGGCATGATTCTTGATAAGGAGAGATACTTGATGTGATGGAGGACTTACATTAAACTTCACAATCAAATATAAAGCAGCTAAAGGGGTCATGAAGTATAAAATAGTGTTATAAAAACATCCTGTGCGTTTCAGAACTCAACACTTTGTAGTTCCTGTAAAATCAGCTCATTCATTCATTCATTTCCCCTCAGTTAGTCCCTTTATTCAACCACCAACCAATCCAGCAAGTTTTCACACATCGGTTGCCCTTCCAGCTGTAACCCAGTACTGGGAAACACCCATACACACTCATACACAGCCAATTTAGTTCATCAATTCCCCTATAGCGCATGTGTTTGGACTGTGGGGGAAACCGGAGCACCCAGGTGAAACACCTCTGTGAAGTTGGCACCCCATAAAAACAAATAATCCCCAAAACTATGCCATTCGTTTGTGCTACGCTTGTGCTGATTTGTGCCTCAAAAACGAATGTGAGAGAGACGTCACGTCTCCTGAAATATTTTGCTTATATCTAAACGAGGAAAACAGATACAGTGTTTGTTTTATTGGCACAAATCGAGCACAAACGACCTGTGCTGATTTGAAGTCATTTGAGCAACATGAGGTGGAAAGTGCCGTCACACGGTCAAAAGAAATAATGCTTAATATCTCACACCCCAAACCAGCACAAACGTTCGTTTTTGCGGCACAAATCAGCACAAACGATTGGCATAGTTTTGGGGATTATTTGTTTTTATGGGGTGCCAACTTCACGGAAGTAGAGGAAACGCACGCCAAACGGGGAGAACATGCAAACTCCACACCGAAACGCCAACTGACCCAGACTAGGGCTTGAACTAGCGACCTTCTTGCTGTGAGGCCACAGTGCTGACCACTGAGCCACCGTGCCGCCCCAAATCAACTTATATTAAAGACAAAAACAACTGGTTATGGAATGTTCTATTCTATGATGTAATAGTCTGGATAAGCCCCGCCCCAAAAGAACATCGACTTCTACTCCACTGCGTGTTTAACCTTGTTAATATGCAAATCTGTCAGCCAATCAGAGCAGAAAGCATTCACAATTGGCCACGCCCAATCAAACAGAGCGTTCTGAGGGTTTCTGCAGGTTTCACCAAGTTAAATTTAAGACTTAAAGGGCTAAATGCTGCACTCTCAGAAATAAAGGTACACAAGCTGTCACTGGGGTGGTACCTTTTCAAAAGGTACACATTTGTACTTAAAGGGTCCATATTGGTACCTCAAAAGTATATATTAGTACCTAAAAAATTTAATAGGTACATTTTTGTACTTTTTGGGTACTAATATGTACCCTTGAGGTATTAATATGGACCTTGTAGGTGCAAATTTGTACCTTTTGAAAAGGTACCACCCCAGTGACAGATCGCGTACCTTTATTTCTGAGAGTGTGAGGAATTTTTTTAATGGCCCAGATGGAAAAGATTTTAATTTGCCCTATCAAAAAATATTATAATTTAATACATTTAATAATACAAAAATAATTTAATAATAAAACATAAAATATTTTAGATATTTATTAGCAAAATATTTTAAAGATTGTGTAAAAACAAGCAAGCTCTACTTGTATACACACACTTTTTCCAACATTTTTCTTTAAAAAATGAACAAATGTTTTAAAAGTTTTCAAGACTATAATAAACTAAATCTATCCACAACAATCTGTCCAGGCCGGTGTCCTCAGCAGTAAGTACATGGAGCACTTTTAAACAAATGTTATTGTAAGGAAAATAATTAAACCATTATGGTAAATAGAGTTCAAACCAACCTTCTAAAATGAGTAGTTTAAAGTGTATTGAGATGGATTGTTGGTGATTGTATGGGTGTTGGCCAGATTGGGTAGCAATACATGAACAAAAGAAAATTAAGACCTGCTTAAAAAAAAGATTTAAGACCTACAACACAATACTTCAGTACATCTTCAGGCCTAAAATTTAGATTTTGAGATTTAAGACATTTTTAGACTTTTTAAGACCCCGCAGACACCCCGAGCTCAACGACAGCATGCAAAATAGTCAATTTTCTCTACATAATAAAGTTTTTTTATGTAAAAATACAAAAGATTCTGAGATAATTTATAGAGAGCAGGGTTGCCAGGTTTTCGCAACAAAACTAACCAACAGCCAATCAAATCTAGCTCAATAATATCAAATAATAACAAAAACATGACACTGCTTATTTGTACAATACCCATTTTACATCACTGAACTGCATTATACACAGTTTCATTGTAAATCATTTCACTGTTCTGTATATTACCTATAATTTTGCAGTTATTTACTCTAGAGAGTCTTGCCAATCTGTTACCATAAAAAACTGCCACACACACACACACACACAGACACACACACACACAGTATTGTATGATTAGAAAACTGGGGTGGCACGGTGGCTCAGTGGTTAGCACTGTGGCCTCACAGCAAGAGGTCGCTGGTTCGAGTCCCAGCTGGGCCAGTTGGCTTTTCTGTGGAGTTTGCATGTTTTCCCCATGTTGGCGTGGTGCTCCGGTTTCCCCCACAGTCCAAACACATGCGCTATAGGGGAATTGATTAACTAAATTGGTCGTAGTGTATGAGTGTGTGTGAATGAGTGTGTATGGGTGTTTCCCAGTACTGGATTGTGGCTGGAAGGGCATCCCCTGTGTAAAACATGTGCTGGAATAGTTGTCGGTTCATTCCGCTGTGGTGACCCCTGATGAATAAAGAGACTAAGCTGAAGGAAAATGAATGAATGAATATGTTAAACCTTTAACCCCCAGATTTAAAAACACCCCACTGCATGTAGTTTAAAGTAGCTCAAGTCTGTGGGAAAATTGTGGATTTGGCAACCCAAATGGAGACATTTGAGTGTTTCTACAAAAGCATCACAATTAGTCCAGAATAAGAGGACAATATTGATTTCTGCATCCACAATAGTTTTTCTCAGTCAGATGAACTAGAAACAGCTGATCTACAGCTGATCTACAGATGTGCACAAATATAAAAAATAAATAAATAAGTGTTTTCTTCCTGAGCTCCTAATAAAGTGGTTTTTACCTGGAGCCACGAGCTCCTGCTGACCGACTGTACCGCGTTAATTATCCTCCATTAGTGCTGAAGCAGAGATGCGGCTCAGAAACAACGTCAACAAACCCGAACAAACACAATCACAGGCTATTCTCCATCCCCGCCGCTCATTTCCGCCCGGTCGGGGTCCGGGGCCGCCCTCACGGGGACGTGCTTCTGTTCTGCAGCACACAATCTATAACACAAGCTTTAAGTTCACCATCCAGAACGTAAATAACACTGTCAGTAAACATGAGGACGGCTCACCTTTACTTTAGTAAATACAGAAATTAGCATTATGTCAAGAAAGCTGATGAATGGCAAATCACATATTTAACATACAAGTTCATATCTGGATTTCAGAGGTATAGAAATATAACATGCTTTAAATATTGTAAAAAATATGGATTTCTTTAATCATTAGAGTTAAATATGTAAATACATGTTATTTTTCCTGTTTATTCCTGCTTATGAACTGAATTATGGGAGCTTGATCATTCTTCCAGCAACTTTTAACCTTGAAAAGTTGTAAAAAGTGACATTTATTGTCATTTTTAATTGTTTCGGTGCTATATTGTCTGGGTTAGTGTTGTACATTCCGTTTAAAAAAACCTTGTAATAAACTTTTAGTACATTTTCTGTTATTTTACAGACTGATTTCTCTACATATTACCATGAATGTATTTTATTTTATAATAATAAATATATTTGATCAATAGTTTGAGTCTTAATTTCATTCATTTATTTTCTCTTCGACTTAGTCTCTTTATTTATCAGGGGTCGCCACAGCAGAATGAACCGCCAACTTATCCAGCATATGTTTTACACAGCAGATGCCCTTCCAGTTGCAACCCAGTACTGGGAAACACACATACACACTCATTCACACACACACACACACACACACACACACACACACACACACACACACACACACACACATATACACTAAGACTAATTTAGTTGATCAATTCCCCTATAGCACATGTGTTTGGACTGTGGGGGAAACCAGACCACCCGGAGGAAACCCACACCAACACGGGGAGAACATGCAAACTCCACACAGAAACACCAACTGACCCAGCCGAGGCTCAAACCAGAGACCTTCTTGCTGTGAGGCCACAGTGCTAACCACTGAGCCACCATGTCGCCACAAATCAGCTTACATTGAAGACAAAAACAACAGGTTCTGGAATGTTCCACTCTATGATGTAATAGTCTGGATAAGCCCCGCCCCCGGGAAAGATCAACTTCTACTCCTCTGCTTGTTTAGCTTATTAATATGCAAATCTGTCAGCCAATCAGAGCAGTGAGCATTTACTTCTGAGTCTACAATTGGCCCCGCCCAATCAAACAGAGCATTCTGATGAAGCACTGTGCACTTAGCACTGTGTCCTCACAGCAAGAAGGTCGCTGGTTCGAGTCCCGGCCGGGTCAGTTGGTGTTTCTGTGTGGAGTTTGCATGTTCTCCCCGTGTTGGTGTGGGTTTCCTCCGGGTGCTCCGGTTTCCCCCACAGTCCAAACACATGCGCTATAGAGGAATTGATTAACCTAAATTGGTCATAGTGTATGAGTGTGTGTGTGAATGAGTGTGTATGGGTGTTTCCCAGTACTGGGTTGTGGCTGGAAGGGTGTCTGCTGCATAAAACATATGCTAGAATAGTTGGCGGTTCATTCCACTGTGGCGACCCCTGATAAATAAGTGACTAAGCGGAAGGAAAATAAATGAATGAATAAATATGTCAAACCTTTAAAAAAATTAACCTACGGCGTGTGGTTTAAAGTAGCCCAATTCTGCGGGAAAACTGTGGTCTTGGCAACCCAAATGGAGGCGTTTGAGTGTTTCTACAAAAGCAACAAAACTAGTCAAACTCCACACAGAAACCCCAACTGACCCAGCTGGGACTCGAACCAGCAACCTTCTTGCTGTGAGGCGACAGTGATAACCACTGAGCCACCATGTCTTGATTTCAGTTTACCAAACTAACCTTAGTGTGCGTGTGTATGCAAACTCATTGACTAACTAGTGTTGTGTCTCTTTTGTAGATCAGATGGGCAGCAGCTGAGCGCTCTTACAGTGATGGAGATCATCAGAATTACATCCGCACTTTCACATCCGTCCACAACCCAAGCGGCGATGTGTACGAACGCCTCCTCCTCAATCATCAACCAAACGTTTATTTCTCCGACGGACAACTGGAGACCTCTGGATTACTCTCCAGGCATCGCCGGGATCCTCATCCCTCTGGTGTACATCACCGTCTGCATCGTCGGCCTGGTTGGTAACACTCTAGTAATCCACATCGTGCTCCGATATTCCCAAGCGGAGTCTGTGACAAATATCTACATCCTAAATCTAGCTATCGCTGACGAACTCTTCATGTTGGGTCTGCCATTCCTCGCCGTACAGAACGGCCTTCTCTCCTGGCCCTTCGGATCTCTGATGTGTCGTCTGGTCATGACCGTTGATGCAATTAACCAATTTACTAGCATCTTCTGTCTGACCGTGATGAGTATCGACAGATATCTTGCTGTAGTGCATCCCCTCCGATCCTCTAGGTGGCGCCAGCCACGTGTGGCTAAAACTGTGAACTGCACAATATGGGCGATTTCGTTTGTAGTAGTCCTACCAGTGGTGGTGTTCGCCGGCGTTCTGCAGGATGACGGAAATTGTAGTATTGTATGGCCGGAGCCTGCCGAAGTCTGGAAAGCGTCGTTTATTATCTATACGGCGACAGTGGGATTCTTCGGCCCGCTTACCGTAATCTGTCTCTGCTATTTGTTAATTGTAGTAAAAGTGCGCAGCTCTGGACGAAGAGTCCGTGCTACGTCCATTCGCCGCAGGAAATCAGAACGCAAAATAACGCGAATGGTCGTAATCGTCGTAGCTGTGTTCGTATTCTGCTGGCTGCCGTTCTACGTTTTAAACATCGTAAACCTGCTGGTTCTTCTACCAGGCGAGTTCAGAGGCCTGTATTACTTTGTCGTAGTGCTTTCCTACGCAAACAGTTGCGCAAATCCCATCTTGTACGGATTCCTCTCGGACAATTTTAAAAGAGGATTTCGGAAAGCCTTGTGTCGATCGTCTAGACGTGTGGAGAACCAGGATCTGCAGCAGGGAACGGGAATGGTGGCGCTCCCGCTGGAGGAGATCCGAAGAGAGATGGAGGTAAAGGAGCATCTGAAGGCGATGGATGTTGAGGAACGCGAAGAGAGCGAACTTCAAAATGGTAAAAACGTGGATGAGCGATGCGATGGTGCCGTCAGCTCGACCTCTGAACCCGCAGCTGTTCTCAATGGAGCTCGGAGACACAAACACCTGCCGGAGAACGGCGAGGATAAACGCTCCGTCCTGGAGATCAGCTGTTTGTGATAAACACTCATTTATGACTGCTAATGGCGGATCATCTGGCTGTTTTGGCTGCCAGATAACTTCAGTCTGCTTTATCCGCCACATTTTTCACTCTAAAGTGACGAAGCTTAAATATGTGTGAAAACTCACCGGCCTCACCCGTATGATACTATACAGTACTATAGCACTTGATTGTGTTTTTGAACCCTACTATAGTGAAGTAATCTGTTGTGGTGATTGTATAGTTGCTATGGTAACACAACGACTATTGTAATTAATCTGTTTTAGTGATTCTACAGTTGCTATGGTAACAAATATAAACAAACGACCTACAACTATAGGGTATGTTATACCAAAGAGCTTAGTATGACCAAGAGGCGACACGCAATAGAACGTTCCATTGCAACAGCAGCGCCCAGCAACACGGTAAAGTCTAGATCGGATACGCGGCCGGCCGGAAGTGCGATATGCACATTAATATAGCGGCATTTTATACAATAATTGTATAACAATAATGAATATTTTTACAGTACTGTGATGGTTGGGTTTAGGGTTGGGGTGGGGGTAGGGGGTTAAAAAATACAATTTATTGGGTAATTTAATAGATAGCATAAATAATACTCGGTACAACTACTGTTTGTACGCTTCTGTGATGGTTGGGTTTAGGGTTGGGGTTAATAAAATACAATAAATCAGAAATGTAATAAATAATATAAATAATTCTTTTTAACTTCCAGCCGCAAACGTATCCGATCGAGCAACAACCCAGCAACAGCCCCGTGATTCCGCCATTTTGGAGTGAAAGCGATCGGCCGTCCTTTGGATCTCATTGCTGTCACGATGGCAAGCAGTTGCTTTGTTTTTTATTTATTTAAAAAGCGCATTAAAGTTGAGATACGACCTGAAAGACGACAATACAACACTTGCTATGACAGTCATCAGCACTTTTAATAGTTTATTTTACAGACATATAATATGCTGTTGTTCCATTGGAATTTTTATTCCAAAATGGCCGCCGCGTGACACTAGCGGCATCTAGTGGCTGTTTCCCAAACAACAACAGAGTGTCGCCTCTTGGTCATTCTAAGCTCTTTCATTATACTACAATACACCACAGTTTACTGCAGTAAAAGCATACACAACAGTATTCATTAGTTCATCAGATCACTATACAAAGTGTTGTAAATACTACTACTGCCTGTTGTCATACTATAATATGCAGTATGATACACTATAGATTGGTTTAAAACACTGTATTTTTTAATGTGGGTATTCATATTTAGCCAAACAAAGCAGCTTGTTATGCTGTTTGATATTGCAAACTTGTATTTTTCATTTCATATTGGTTTAAATTTATTGTATTGTCATGAACACACTGATTGTAAGTTTCACCGTTTACCACCACTTGTTATTTCATTATTTCTCTGCATGTAGCAGCTAATGAATCTGAAATCTTAACACAATCACGGAAAAGAGCAAAATAAGGTGATGTAGTTTGCATCCTCAGTTGAGCTCCAGAGAACAGCTGATGAGACACGAGTGGTCAAATGTTCAGAAGACATAAACTATAAGTAAACATGTTGTTAGTTGTGTGAAGCATTTGTGAATGTGCGACTGAGAAACCGGCCAGATTCATTTTTTCCTGTTGATCACATTAATTCAGCATCAGTTTTACCTGGAATCTATTTAGTCAGAATTGTCAGTCTGATTATTAAATGGTTGTTTTGTGAAAGCAATCTGCTGTAAATTGAATTTTTTTAAGTCAAAATATTTATGAAAAAAATACTGTAGTAAATTATAGTAGTGTTTTTGAACCTTACAGTAACATGCAATATATTGTATGGGGTTTACAACTCTTCCTTAATGAATGCTACAGCATACTTTATTAACTATAGTAAACTGATCAACTAATAAATACTTAATACTGAAGTAAACCGTGGTGTAATGCAGCATAAGAAGCCCTGCAGTTGTAGAAAACCACACTATTTGGTCATTTATTTTCATTACTATGTTGTGTTACCATAGCAACTATAAAATCCCTGCAACAGATCAATTACTATTATGTTGTTACCATAGCAACTATTGAATCACCACAACAGATCGATTAACATAGATGTTTTTTTACCATAGCAACTATAGAATTGCCGCAACAGATCAATTACTATAGATGTTTTGTTACCATAGCAACTATGGAATCACCACAACAGATCTAGTACTATAGATGTTGTTACCATAGCAACTATAGAATCATCGCAACAGATTGAGTACTATAGTTGTTGTTACCATAGCAACTATAGAATCGCCAAAACAGATCAATTACTGTAGACGTTTTGTTACCATAGCAACTATAGAATCACCGCAACAGATCGATTACTATAGATGTTTTGTTACCATAGCAACTATAGAATCGCCGCAACAGATCAATTACTATAGATGTTTTGTTACCATAGCAACTATAGAATCGCCGCAACAGATCGATTACTATAGATGTTTTGTTACCATAGCAACTATAGAATTGCCGCAACAGATCAATTACTATAGATGTTTTGTTACCATAGCAACTATAGAATCACAACAGATCAATTACTATAGATGTTTTGTTACCATAGCAACTATAGAATCACAACAGATCAATTACTATAGATGTTTTGTTACCATAGCAACTATAGAATCACAACAGATCATTTACTATAGATGTGCTGTTACCATAGCAACTATAGAATCACAACAGAGCAATTACTATAGATGTTTTGTTACCATAGCAACTATAGAATCACAACAGAGCAATTACTATAGATGTTTTGTTACCATAGCAACTATAGAATCACAACAGATCATTTACTATAGATGTGTTGTTACCATAGCAACTATAGAATCACAACAGAGCAATTACTATAGATGTTTTGTTACCATAGCAACTGTAGAATCACCACAACCGATTAATAGAATTTATTATAGTATGGTTCAAAGCCACTACAGTATTTACTATCAATTACTATAGTATTCCTAATGTGGGTTGGACAGTGTCATGAGATCCAGTGCAACATATCAACATTCCATTCTTCAGCTGAAGGGCAGAAACCGCAGATGGTCACAGTGGTTAGTGTGTGTGTGCGTGTGTGTATGTTGACATTTGAGGGCTGAAAGGGCGTTTAGTGCCACAGATGCAGTGATGCATCTCATATTAAAATCTATCATTCATTTTTCCTCATTCTGTGCTCTTGTGTATAATTGACCATCAGCACAGTTGAGTGATTTTCTCCTCTATTACTGTTATTATTCATCTCTCTCATATGAAAGAACTTTCTCTTTCAGAATAAAGTCATTTTTCACTCATCTCACTCACTAATCTGGTGTTTGTAATTGGTCATGTGGCTATAATCTCCATCTTAAAGGGACAGTACACCAAAGAATGAAAATTCTGTCATCATTTCTTCATCCTCAACTTGCTCCAAACCTATCTGTGTTTCTTTCTTCTGCTGAAACTCTGGGTGTCAATAGTTTTTTTCCAGAATATCTTGTCTTGTTTTTAAAAGAAGCAAGAATCTCATAAACACTTGAGTAAGAGTTTTTAGGTGGACTGTGTCTTTAACATCAGTACCGTGTTATTTTTAGTGGCCTCAACAAAACAAGAGGCTTCCTCTGAGTGGAAACACCCACCGAACTGAAGCTCTTGCACTCCATACCCTGTAATCTTCACAATAAGACAAAAACACACACGTTCTGCTGAGTGTGACGCTTTAATGCAGTGTAAATTATAACAATCTGCTCATCCGGAACATAACCTTGTCCAGATATTCTTCTTCTGCAAAGTAAACATTAGGATTGAGATGAGGAAATAGCACTGGAGACTGGAGTCACTCCGGCACGACGTCTCCAATCCACTTCAGATATGGAGGATTTCCCTGATCAATGGGCAAACTGATGACCTCGGCCACTTCATAGGGATGATTCGAGCTACACACACACACACACACACACACACACACACACACACACACACACACACACACACACACACACACTTTCGTTAATCTGGAATATATAAAAAGTATAGAATGTAGCCATGTTTCTATTCAAAGATGCAAATTAGAATTATGTGCAAAACTGTAAAGCTGCGGTCACACTGGACTTTTCTCCCCATAGACTTCCATTCATACGCACGTGAATGTGTCAGAACGGAAACGCAGGGTCATGCGTCAAGTTTCACATTTCGCTGCGGTGCAAAGTTCAAGCTTGGTGAACTCTGACCTGTGAAATCGCATCACTTGACTGCGTGAGACCAATCCAGGATCAAAACATGACCTCTCTGAACTGAAATTTAAAACATGGAGCAATCGCTCACTTTATTAATGTCTAATCATCTTGTTTAATCCCGCCCCTTTTCACAGCGAGGCACGACAGAATTTCACAAGCTCAAACTCTAGTGTGACCACAGCTTAAGATTGCATAACACATTTCCCAATAAAGCAGCGCCTTTCCCATCTAATGAGAAACAAAAGAGAATGTAGTGTCCTGCAGTAAAGAAGCCTTTTTAAGTGCATTTGCATAGTTGTCACACATCTTGGCATTTCTATTAAGCAATTCTTGTACAATATTCCAAAATGCTCATAAAAATAAAAAACATAACTAATGTCACAGTCAAAATCACTGGTTTTCTGTTATAAAACTCAAATAAAAAAAAATCACTATATTATTATTATATTATTATTATTATATATCTGCTATATTTCCATTAGTCTGACTCTCTCTCTCTCTCACACACACACACACACACACACTGTTAAAGTCTGTGTGAATCTAAAACTACAATATTTATTTTGATAGCGCACATTCATTCATTCATTGTTCTTCAACTCAGTCCTTTATTCATCAGGGGGTCGCCACAGCGGAATGAACCGCCAACTATTCCAGCATGTTTTACACAGCTGATGCCCTTCCAGCTGCAACCCAGTACTGGAAAACACCCATACACACTCGTTCACACACACACACTCATACACAACGGCCAATGTAGTTGATCAATTCCCCTATAGCGCATGTGTTGGGGAAACCGGAGAAAACCCACACCACACACAGGGAGAACATGCAAATGTCAACTGACCCAGCCAGGACTCGAACCAGTGACTTTCTTGCTGTGAGGCCACAGTGATAACCACTGAGCCACTGTGCCGCACCCATTTTATTACTCATATTCCATTATGATGGTGCATTCCAAACAGATATGGAATATTAAGTAGGGGGCGGGGTTTTATTTGAGTTTCTTCTCATCTTTCATTTGTAGCAAACCAACACTTGTAGGGGCGTGGCTAAGCATATTTCACCCAATCAATCAAACTGATGTCATTAGAGAAGTTAGTTATTCTTAGGTACTTCAAATGTCAGTGAAAACTGCACTGAGCTAAAAGAAAGCCCTATGTTAACAGTGTCCAGAAGCACAGTTGACTTCTCTGGGCTCGGAAGCATCTGGGATAGACCATCACACAGTGGAAACGTGTACTGTGCTCAGATGAATCAGTGATTCAGGAGAAATGGACGCCGTGTGCTCCGGACCAAAGAAGAAAAGGATCATCCAGACTGTTTCCAGCAACAAGTCTAAAAACCAGGGTCTGTCATGGTCTGGGGTTGTGTCAGTGCCCTTGGCAAAGGTAACTTGCATATCGGTGATGCACGATTAATGCTGAAAAGCACAAAGAGGTTTTGGAGCACAATATGCTGCCTTCTTCTCCAGGGATGCCCATGCATAACTCAACAAGACAATGCAAAACAACCTTCTGCACACATTACTGCTGAGGAGGACTGATTTGGGATTAGGGATGCACCGTTCCCGATACTTGGATTGGATCTCGGTTCGATACCGCATATTTTTGCTGGATTAGGTATCGGCAAGCTGGTACCGATCCAAATCCGATCTTGCTCATGCGCTATATTCTGTGTTTATAAGCCAACTAAGCCATGAAGGTAGCCTATTATAAGGCACTAGAAAGTTGTCGTGTAGGCAGCTATATCTCAAATGTTCTGAAGCCAATCCATAGTTTAGTGTGAAGTACAGATGAATATTCATGTGGGTAAATTCATGTTCACTTCAGCGCCTGTCAATCATTCTCCATTCATTAACAATTCAAGCGGTCTCGTTCATGACAACACGAAAAACTCTCCAAGACTACTTGTTCCTGTTAATATAAATAATCAGTGGAGAAATGCATTTAGTTCTGCATTAAATGGCTTCATTTTGACCTGCAACACAGAGTTCACTGCTGTTTCTAAATCATGTTGCGCCGTGTCTGTCTGATCAGCAGATCGCAACACTGGAGTGGAGAGGGTTATTACCTGCTCTTCACACACAGAGTAGGCCTACCTGAAATTATAATCAGAAAAGCCTCAATAATACATTGGACAGATCCTCAACGCACTGATTTCTCCCCTTTGTGCTGCTCACAGTGTCCGCTGATACCGTATTCTCACAATGAGTTTCTGTTCTCTCATCTCTCCGAATGAGTTTATTCTTCTGAGGGGAATACTTTCAGTGCTGCGAATAGTCTGGCTCATTATGGTCAAAGTAGTTGATTAAATCAATAAAAGTGAAACTGACGGGCGCAATCTGAATTGTCATTAACAGAAAATGATTTAGCCTAATATAGGCTACTCTGAAACCGTGAATATTTCACTGTCATTTTATTTTTATCAACATTTTATATTACAGACCTGTTTGTGTTTTGGTGCTGAATAAGCAGACCTTGTTATGAACTTTCCCCATCTCACTCACGGCAATATGTATTCCTGCTATCTGTAGTAACTCAGTCTAGCCTCTAACCATATACTGGAATCTTCTAGAAATACTTTTTTCTGCTTTGCGTTACTGTGCGTTTTGGTTCTGTCTATGTAATTCGCAGATGATCCCTAAAACTGTGTGCGCCGATGTCTGGTCAATATCAAACCTAAAACCAACTTTACTGAGCTAGGAGGTGATTGGTTTTCTAAAGTATTTCCCAGTTCATACTCGAGGGCTTGTGCAGCTTCACGAAGCAGCTGAGGGACAGACTTCACCATGTTTATGCTGGCATATGTCCCAAATAGTCCTAGCTGCAGACGTGACGACAGAATCTAATACCCGCCTTGCAGCAACGACCGCCGTATGTGGGCGTGGCCAGGTAAGAACGCATTTTTAATTTCACATCCGCTTTCATTCGTCGCGATGTGTTAAATTAAAATGGATAAAATGGATTTTTTTTTTTTTCATTTTCATTTTGCAGCAAACATTGCACATATGCTTGGAAAATGCAAACTGAAATACAGAAATACATTACCATTTAACATATTGCATTATCATTTTGTGTATTACATTTCAAAATGAATTTTGCTAAAATCATCCCACGGTGTTATGCTGAAAATGTAATCCTGCGTTTCCTAGACGTGAGTGTAAATGCATTTAGGACAAATAACATTTAACTGCTCATTTTGCTACAGTTTCTGCTTGTACTTTATACACCTCAAACTCAGTTTGTGTATTGCATTTTCAATGCAATTTTGCAACTTATAAAGCATTAAAAAGAAAATACAATTTACATTTTAAAACCGTGTTTGAAATGAGAAGAGCAAATGATGTCATTTAATTTTCATTTTCATTCTGCAGAAAACATTGCACATAGCTCTTGGAAAATGCTAATTGAAATACAGTAATACATTGCCATTTAACATATTATTTCAAAGTGAATTATGCTACTCATATGCTTCCATACGGCGAGACTTGGCGAGGGATTATTAAGTAAAACTGGCCTCAGTTTAGTTTAGTCTGCGTCAAACCGGCAGGACAATATCAGGCTTTGCTAAAAGGCAAATTGTTTTACCAACGATTAGGGTCAATAGTGGTAGTATAATTACATATTTCAAAGAAAAATCTTAATATTAAAAAAGAAACATAAGCTGGACCAGATCAGATCAGATCAATGTACTAACGAATGCTCAAATGACGTAGCCTAGTTTACAGGACGCATCATGTTTAGTTAGACGGTGTCGTCTGTCATATACAGTAGGCTTATAGCTGTTATTTTGACTAAAGAAGATATAATATTTGAGTTTAGCACCAGAGCTATAGAAACTGTATTAAAAAAAACAAAAAACTGCAGTATCGGGATCGGATCTGTATCGGTCGATACTCAGAACTTTGGTATTAACATTGGATCGGTTCCAATAAAGGGTATTGGTGCATGCCTATTAGGGATTGTAGTTCTATATTAGCGATTCCTTGACAAATGAGCTAATAAGCAGAATTTCAGGTTTTATGTTCATTCATTCATTCATTTTCTTGTCGGCTTTGTCCCTTGCGGGGTCGCCACAGCGGAATGAACCGCCAACTTATCCAGCACGATTTTACGCAGCAGATGCCCTTCCAGCCGCAACCCATCTCTGGGAACTTCCACACACTCATTCACACTCATACACTACGGACAATTTAGCCTACCCAATTCACCTGTACTGCATGTCTTTGGACTGTGGGGGAAACCGGAGCACCCGGAGGAAACCCACGCGAACCCAGGGAGAACATGCAAACTCCACACAGAAACGCCAACTGACCCAGCCCAGCCGAGGTTCGAACCTACGACCCAGCGACGTTCTTGCTGTGAGGCAACAGCACTACCTACTGCGCCACTGGGTTGCAGGTTTTATGTTGAAGGAAATAAATTAAATCTGCAATAATAACCTCAAACGATCAGCTGAGTATCAGACTATTATTTATATCCCTAGTTAAATGTAAACTAAATGCAGACCAAATCCATCAACTTAAATGAATTGTAGGTAATAACAGTCATATCTGTTGATCCTGTGACCACAGTGGCCAATCAGGTGGTGTTTGAGAACCTGCACTGGAAGGTTAGCAGGGAATGGATGTGTTTAAATGTGGGTTCTGATTGGTATTGCAGACGATACTTTAGTCAACACTACATTATTCAACACTGCTGTGTTTCAGACGGAGTGTGTCGCTTCTGTCACGAGCAGCACAAACAGAATCATCAAACTGATGGTGTGTTTCACTGGAGGACAAACAGGTTGCGTCATCAACATCCACATCATCAAACACTGTCTTCAGTTCAGTGTGTGTGTGCGTCTGTGTGTGTGTCTGATTTTCTGTCTGTTTGTTTGTCTGTCTTTCTGTGTCTATTTGTTTATGTGTGTGTGTGTGTGTGTGTGTGTGTGTGTGTGTCTGTGTGTGTACTCACTCACTTCTCATTCATACACACACTTTTCCCCACACATTCTGATTCATCAAACACGTCTGTGGGCATTTAAGGGAATTATTAATGCTTATGAAAAATCTCCGCATTTTAAATGACAAACATGAAAACATAAACTCATACTAGACTACTGGAGACCCAACGTGTGTCTGTGCTTAACCTGTGTGTGCGTGTGTGTGTGTGTGAGAGAGAGAGTTACCGGACATATTCAGCGAGATCAGGAATCTTTGAACTTCTTGTCTTGATCATCTAAGAAAAACGTTAAAACACAGGTATTACAGAACACCGATTATATTGACATGTGTACATGTAGTTTCTGTGTGGAGTTTGCATGTTCTCCCCGTGTTGGCGTGGGTTTCCTCCGGGTGCTCCGGTTTCCCCCACAGTCCAAACACATGCGCTATAGGGGAATTGATGAACTACACTGGCCGGAGTGTATGAGTGTGTGTGAATGAGTGTGTATGGGTGTTTCCCAGTTATCGGTTGCAGCTGGAAGGGCATCTGCTGTGTAAAACATATGCTGGATAAGTTGGCAGTTCATTCTGCTGTGGCGACCCCAGGTTAATAAAGGGACTAAGCCGAAAAGAAAATAATTGAATGAATGTGCTTCAAAATATTGAAATAATCAGTATTATTTTCATTGTGTGTGTGATTATTAAACACCCGAGTGAGATCAGCAGGGTTCTGGAAAAGGAAGAATTCAGTAAACCAGGACTGAGAGGAACATTTTGGGAAAAAAAATAGGAGATTTTACATGTTTCCATTGTATGAAAATTAAATAAAAACATTAAAAACAAGCAAAGCGTCTTCTAACGGTACAGAGATAAACATGTCAACACGTGTGTAAAATAATGTTAATAATATAAATGTGTGTGTGTGTGTGGCTCACCAGCAGAACTTCATTGTCCTCCTCGATCTTCCCCTGCCACTCGTACCTGCAGCACACACACACACACACACACACACACACACACACATTAGACCTGCATCATATTACTGTATATCACACACTGACAAAACAATGACACACAGACACACATCTCATCTCATCTGCTTCATATCACATCTCACACACACACACTCACTCATTTACTGATTGACACACACTATTGCACACACATGAGATGCATGACTTCATCCAAACACATACAAATACATACACACATCAGACGCTCTGACTTGCACACAAACATACACTCACCGGCCACTTTATTAGGTACACCTTACTAGTACCAGGTTGGACCCCTTTGGTCTTCAGAACTGCCTTAATCCTTCATGACTTAGATTCAACAAGATACTGGAAATATTCCTCAGAGAGTTTGGTCTTGACCATGTCTACATGCCTAAAGCTGTGGTCACACTAGAGTTTGAGCTTGCGAAATTCTGTCGTACGTCGCTGCGCAAAGGGGCGGGATTAAACAAGATGATTAGACATTAATAAAGCGAGCGATTGCTCCATGTTTTAAATTTCAGTTCAGAGAGGTCATGTTTTGATCCTGGATTGGTCTCACGCAGTCAAGTGATGCGATTTCACAGGTCAGAGTTCACCAAGTTTGAACTTTACACCGCAGCAAAATGCGAAACTCGACGCATGACCCTGCGTTTCCGGTCTGACCCATTCGCGTGCGTATGAATGGAAGTCTATGGGGAGAAAAGTCCAGTGTGACCGCGGCTTAAATGCCCTGAGTTTAAATGCCCTGCCATGTGATTGGGTGATTAGAAATTTGCGTTAACGAGCAGTTGGACAGGTGTACCTCATAAAGTGGCCGGTGAGTGTATAAACACACACAAACAAACAACACACACACTCACACTGAGGTGATCTGCGGGACGATGTTCACACACGCCGCCAGTTTCTTCTCCACGATTCCTCTGAAGAGAGAAAAACATTTTATTCAAAAATCATAACAGAAACTCAAAACACACTGAATATGTGACTGGAGACGCATCAAACACACAGCAGAGTCACGATTACATAATATTATAAACATATGATGCTCCGTACTGCTGTTTATTACGATGCAATGTTCAGTGTCTGCAGATACTTATTCAATTTAATTCTTTCTTGTGCTCATTTGTTCAAAATTACCACTTTAAAATTCTTTGATTACTTAATATTATAATGATCATCTGAAAATAATGATATTTGGCTAAAAACTAATCTTTCAGCCTGAATCTGTGAACGTGCTGTCTACGAGTGTTACTTTATCATCTTCAGGATGCTGTTATATTTCTTTTGTGTGTCTGTGTGTGTGTGTGTGTACGTGTTTTTGTGACATATCAGGACACAAATCTGTATAATGACATAGGTATGACACAGGTATTAAAAAAGCAGGTGAAATATGAGGACATTGGTGACGTCCTCACTTCTCAAAAAGCTTATAAATCACACAGGATTAGTTTTTTCAGAGAGCAAAGCTGTACACTGTCTCCTGTGATGGTTGGGTTTAGGGGTAGGGTGGGGTGAGGCCAATATATAATACAGTTTGATCTGTATAAAATGAATGGAAGCCTATGTAATGTACCCACTTTTCACAAAAACAAACATGTGTGTGTGTGTGTGTGTGTGTGTGTGTGTGTGTGTGTGTGTGTGTGTGTGTGTGTGTGTGTGTGTGTGTGTGTGTGTGTGTGTGTGTGTGTTTTTTCTGTACCTGGCGAGCTGTTTGGCCACGGTGTCGTTGGGGCAGGTGACGAACGCTGCTGAATGAGTGCCGGAAGAATATGTTTGAGACGCCATCGAGACCATCCGCAATCCAGACCAGCGCAACACTGACACCATCAGAAGAGCAGACAACACCGTCTAAAAACACACACACACACACACGGACACCATCAGAAGAGCAGACAACACCGTCTAAATACACACACACACACGGACACCATCAGAGGAGCAGACAACACCTTCTGAATACATGCAGCTCGACTCTCCTGTTTCCAGCAGAACTGTTGGTCTGGAGCTCCACAGGGTCTATATACATGACCCAAACCTCTGCTCACTCCTGCCAATGCCAAACGCCGGTCTCAGTGGAGCAGCAGTGGAGATCTGGAGCTGTGGACAATGTGGAGCATGTACTGTTCTCTGATGAGGCCACCTTCACTGTCTGTCCCACATCCGGGAGAGTTACGGTGTGGAGAAGCCCCAAAGAAGCGGCCCACCCAGACTCCTGATGCCCAGAGTGAAGCATGGGGGGTCAGGGATAGTTTAGGCTCAATATAATAGCATTCCCTCAGCCCAATACTGGTGCTAGATTGGCACTGGGTCACTGCCAAGGACTACCCAACCATTCTGGAACATCATGTGACCCAATGGGTCAAACACTGTATCCTGAAGGTGGTGGTGTGTATCAGGATGATAATGCAGCAATACACAGCAGGACTGGAGACAGAGCGGTCTGATGAACATGACAGTGAAGTTGAACATCTCCCATGTCCTGCACAGTACCCAGATCTAAACATTATTGAGCACTTTGGGGTGTTTGGAGGAGCGAGTCAGGAAAGGTTTTCCTCCAGCAGCATCAGTAGTGACCTGAACACTATTCTGCAGAAGAACAGCTCAGAATCCCTCTGCAGGACTCCTGTCTGACATTTCCAACACCAGCTGATGCTGGATTGAGGAGGAGCAGCAGACTGATCAACTACTGCGCTCTAACACCAGGCCTTCAGTTTCACTGTCCAACATTGGACATTGTTGTTTAGTATAACACACACACACACACACAAAACATCATGGGAAGCTGTGATGAAGACTCACCAGACAGAAGATCTTGATGGATCCTGCATCAGTGAACATCAGCTGCACACACACATAGGAGAAACACACATAAACAACAGCGTGAGAAACACACAAACATTATATCACACACACAATAACTACAGGAGACAACGACGATTTTACTATAGTAAATTTATAGTAACAATGGTTATGCTATAGTTAGTGTAGTTACACCATTAAATAACACAAATAAACCAGGATTTATTACTATAGTAAAAGAGTAATGACCGTGTTTGTTGACATATTCACCACCATTTGTATAATCACAGTTTTACTACAAATACCATGATTAAACTCTGGTTAGTGTAGTATATTATGATATAACATATACCATGGTAAAGTTGAACATGACGTGTTCATAAGCTGTAAGAAATTCATTATCGTAAAGTTATTATATAATTTATATTAGACGTTAAACATTCACTACAGTGAGTAACTAATCATGAGCATCTGCGCGGGTGTGCATGAACACTGAGCTCCAGCAGATCTGTTAAGAGTCTGGACTTCATCACTGCAGCGCTGTTTATGCGTTATTAATCCTCATATGTGTTTCTGAAAATAAGTAAATAAACTCGTGCTCACCTCTCAGCCACAGGATCTGCCGGAAAGCGTGCGCGACTGTCGCGAGACTGCAGTGCCAGAGCCGCTGATAGAGGCGAGACTACAGAATCTTTTGTTTTTAATCAGCGCTTGAACAATAAACGCTTTACAAGACTGTTATGAAGGTCATCAGCATCTTAAATCCTTGAAGTTTTTTTAATATTTATATTTTCAACAAGAATAAATTAAATATATAATAAAAACGTGTGTTGTGTGTAATAAAAACAAACAAACAAACAAGCAAAAGAAAACACCAAGCATGCAGTCTGCGCTCTGCTCACCTAAGAGACACAAACTGCTTCAGAATCCATAGTAAACTAAAATCCATAGTTTTTATATGAAAACCAAATTAACTATACAGATTTAGAAATTAATAGCTTAATATATCACATTTGAATTCACTAATTTAATGTACTACAGTGATCCGTCACTATAACGCAGTTCACTTTTCGCGGCCTCTGTGTTTTGAGGATTTTTTTGTGCAGTTTGCATACCTGTCAACATTGGCATGTAAAAATAAGGGATATGCTCACCAATTCGGTTGCTTTCCTAACTTTTATTCTCATTTAGGACAAAATTAGTTTTGTTTGGAAAAAAAAATCCACCAAGATGGACATCTTTAGATGTTATCATTATTAATTATGTGTATGTCTGTTCAAACACGCACCCAAAACCCAAACTTTCACTCTGCTTCAAATTGCAGGTACAGAATCCGTTAGAAAAACAGCGTCTATTTATCTCTATGGAGCGCGTCAGCTGACAGTCACGCACCGCTATGTGACTGTTTTGAGGATTGCATAGGAGGGGCGACGGCACCTGTAATGAAAAGGAAAGGGAATTCCACCATTTTTTATATTTATTTCAAAGTGTTTTCATGCCTAAATTAAATGAAAGCACAGAACAGATTCACATTTAAGAGCGAGGGGTGTCCCCTGGTGGTATGGCGGTATGGGTTGCGTATATTATTTCCACCCTTCATAGAAATATTGAAAATACGGGAAAATACCTTTACGGTGATACGATGATAGCAGGATAGAACTGTAAAATACAGGTGAATGCCGTGAAAAACGGGAGGGTTGACAGGTATGGAAATTTAATATACTTTAGGGGCATCACTGTGGTGTAGTGGGTAACACAGCAAGAAGGTTGCTGGTTCGAGCCCTGGCTGGGTCAGTTGGCAGTTCCCCGTGTTGGTGTGGGTTTCCTCCGGGTGCTCCGGTTTCCCCCACAGTCCAAACACATGTGCTATAGGGGAATTGATGAACTAAATTGGCCGTAGTGTATGAGTGTGTGAATGCAAGAGTGTTTCCAAGTGTGGGGTTGCGGCTGGGAGGGCATCCGCCAACTATTCCAAACATATGCTGGAATAGTTATCGGTTCATTCCGCTGTGGCGACCCCTAATTAATAAAGGGACTAAGCCAAAAAAATTAATGAATAACATTTTTTCTACAGCGCATTGTGTACTGCATCCTGATTGGTTGTAGACCATTGTCAATCAATCTCCTCCATGCCATGTCTTCTATACAGTACAGAAAGCGTTCAGCTTGCCAAATTTACATAAATCGTCGATTGCTAACAGTGTGACTGAAGTGCTGGATTGTATGTTTGCAAGTTTTCTCTTCACAATGTCGACTTAAAGTTCTGCACAGTCAGTGGCACCAGCGGTAGCACCCAAAATGCAGAGGAAGATTGCGGGTTATTTTTAGAACGTAACTCCCGCGAATAATGAAGGACCATATAGTTATATAAATAAACAGCTTAATATATCACATTTGAATTCACATATTTGATGTTCTACCACTAACATTATTTCTCTAGAATTTAATCACTAAAACTAAATGAATCCTTTTCTAAATCAGCTGAACATTTTCATTCAGCGATGCTGATTGGTTCTCGAACAACACGTGACCCGAGTAATGTTTTCCTCCCTGAGGCTGCAGTCTCCTCATGATACGAACATCTCTGGCAGGCAGAGCCGTTAACGCGAATCCTCATCTTTATGCTCAATATTTATATGAATGATAAACATATTTAAATAAGAACATAACAAAAGTGTGAGTTATTAAATAAGTAGCGCGTAATCTCCAAAAACAGCGATGAACTCAAAGCTAGAAGAGATACAGCTGCGGCCACAAGTACGGATAATTATATTCATTATTTATTAAATTACCCATTTATTGTATTGTATTAACGTCTTTCCAACCCTAAACCCAAGCATCACAGTAATGTAAAAATAAGAATCATTGTTGTACAGTGTCACAAAAATTATGTAAGCATCCGCAGCTGTATCTCATCTAGACTTTACCGGAAGTAGCGTATACTCTGCGCGCGATTATTTATGCTGTCTTCCGGCGCGCGGGAGGAGAAGAGCCGCGTGAGAGACCGAGCAGAAGAGTCCTACAGAGAGGTAAATAAACGAGTGAAAATGCTAAAATATTGATTCTAGCTGATCTGCAGAGCGAGTTAATTAAATAAAGGCTCGATCATAAGGGTAAATATGTCTTATTTATTTGATCAATCATCGTAATACAGTAGAAATCCGTGATCTGGCCTCGCATTCTCGCTCTGTTTGGAGCCAAAACTAATGCGCAAATAGACAGGGTGGGCCATTTCTATGGATACACCTTAATAAAATGGGAATGGTCTCCTGAATACAGTTTCCTGAAAAGTGGATTGGTCGTCGTGGGTCAGTTGAACGGCCCCCAAGGTCTCCCAAACTGACCCCCTTAGTCTTTTATTTTTGGGGTCCATATAAATGGCCCACCCTGTAGAAATAAATGAGTAAATAAATGCATAAATTCCTGCGTACATGAAACTACAAATAAATAAATGTGTGTGTGTATATGAAGAGTTTAGATGCAAAAACCTCTAAATGCCGTTTGACATTTTCTTCTAAAATGAGCATTTTTATCCTTGAGTCTTGTGTGTAGTCTCAGAAATGTTACTTTTATAGTCACAAATAAGTTATTTTCATTGCCTTTAAAGTGAAATACTTCAACATGATCATGGGAGGCTGAGAAAAATGCTAATTTTAGAGCAACACTTCAGATGGCATTTAGAGGCTTTTGCATCTGAACTCTTCGTATATTTATATATACAGTTGCAATCTGAATTATTCGCCCCCCTGTTTATTTTTTTCCCCATTTTCTGTTTATCAGAGAGCAGATTTCTTCAACACATTTCTAATCATAATAGTTTTAATAACTCATCTCTAATAACTGATTTATTTTCTCTTTGTCATGATGACAGTAAATAATATTAGACTAGATATTCTTCAAGACACTTCTATACAGCTTAAAGTGACATTTAAAGGCTTCACTAGGTTAATTAGGCAGGTTAGGGGAATTAGGCAAGTTATTGTATAATGATGGTTTGTTCTGTAGACGATCAGAAAATATATAGCTTAAAGAGGCTCATAATATTGACCTTAAAATGGTGATAAAAAATTAAAAACTGCTTTTATTCTAGCCGAAATAAAACAAATAAGACTTTCTCTAGAAGAAAAAATATTATCAGACATACTGTGAACATTTCCTTGCTCTGTTAAACATCATTTGGGAAATATTAAAAAAAAAAAAGAGAAAAAAAATTCAAAGGGGGCAAAAAATTCTGATTGCAACTGTGTATATATATATATATAATTCACAAATTCCTGCATAAATATATAAATAATTAACAGTGCAGGCTGGTCAATAGTTAAATAAATTACACGAATGTTGGGGGAATAAGAAAATGCTAAACTAAAGTGTATTTCCCCCATTTTAAACGTTCATTAATTATTGAACGAAGTTGCATATTTACTTTATTCAGGTCGATATGCTAATGAGAGGCTGTCTGTCAATCATCTGAATGCGGTCTTTATGCTATCATTGGTTGATCGTTTGAAAAAAATTGCATTTGTTTTTTTTTTGGGGGGGCTGGCTTCAGATGATTGACAGACAGCTTCTCATTTGCATATTGACCTGAGGAAAAGTAAATACGCAACTAAAGGGAGGATTTTATTCCCCCATCGTTCATGTAATTTAATTATTTACCTGCCCGCACTATTAATTATTTTTTATGCAGGAATTTGTGGATAATATATACACATTTTATTTGCATATTAATATATTGTTTTATTTATGCAGGAATTTGTGGATTTTTTTATATATTTGCATATTTATTTTATTGTTTTTGCAGGTTTCGTCCTCCATATTATTTTATTAAGAATATAAACTTTTAATATTTTATGACTTCACTGAAACCATATGTGACCCTGGAGAACGTAACCAGTGTTGTGTTGCTCTGGTATATTTGTAGGAATAGCCAACGGTATGAGTTACTATGGTGAAAGGTTATGAAGATTAAATGTACTGTTAAATTGTAAATTTCCAACCATAATAAAAAAAAAAACAGATTTTTTCATTTGTAATTTGGCCAATTTTTTGTTACGATGTGATCTGTTAAATCAGAATTTGCATAACCTATTTTTAAATATTGCAGTGTATTCAGTAAATGTGTTTCCATCGTCGTTTGTACATTTTGTCTTCTAGTACAAGTTTATTATTCTTAGTGTATTTTCTAAATGTATGCGTATTTTCATTAAGCATTTATGAATTATTCCAAAATGCTTATAAAAATAGGATGGAAAATAGCTATGAAATATTAGATTTATGATGGTGTCAATGATGACTAGTCCACTGCGCAAACTGACACGCGAATCCATCGCAGTGTGAAGAAAGCAGTGCTGATCTCAGTCTGAGCTCCATTCATTCATTCATTCATCATCCAATATTCATCTAATTCTTCCATTCATTCATCCAGCCATTCTTTAGATAATTAAATAATATATTCATTCATTTAATCATTCATTTACTCACTGATTCATCCATATTTCCATTCATCCTTTCATTCAGTTGCCCATTCATTTATCCATTATTTCAATCAGTCAGTCATTCTGTCATTCTTCTACACACCAATTCATCTGTTTATCCGTCTATTCATTCATTCATCAATTTATTTGCTCATTAATTTATCCATTGATTCAGTCATTCATCTATTTATCTGATCATTCATCCATCTATTTGTTCAATTATTCATCCATCCATCCATAAATTTATTCAGTCAGTCATTCATTAATTTATGCATTCATTCAGTCAGTCAGTCTCATTCAAGCATCTATGCATTCATTCCCTCATTAATTTAACTATTAGTCATTCATTCATCTGCACATTCATTTATTCATCTATTTATCCATCCATCCATTAATTCAACCATCTATTATCCATTCATCTAGTCATTCATTCATCCAACCATTTTTTTAGATATTTAAATAATATATCTATACATGCATTCATTCATCCATTTAATCATCGATTTATTCATTCATTCACCCATATATTAATTCTTCTATTCATTCATCCATTCAATTGCCCATTCATTTATCCATTATTTCAGTCAGTCATTCTTTCTGTCATTCTTCTACACATCCATTCATCTATTTATCAATCCATTCATTCATTCATCCATTTATTTGCTCAATTTATCCATTGATTCAGCCATTCATCTATTTATTCAATCATTAGTCCATCTATTTGTTCAATCATCCATCCATCCATAAATTTATTCAGTCAGTCAGTCATTAATTTATACATTCATCCAGTCAGTCAGTCTCTTTCATGCATCCATGCATTTATTCATCCATTCATTCATCTATGATTCATGAATGATTAATCTATTCATCTGCACATTCAACCATCTATTTATCCATTCATCCAGTTTCTGTGTTTTTTCCTCTGTCTTCAGATGATGGTGTCTCTGCTGCGTGTGGATGATCATGTGAACATCTGCAGGATCACACACACACACACACACACACACACACACACGAGAACATGAGTGACTGAAGCACACATAAAACACAGGAGCAGTTTGAGGACAGAAGCCTGACGAATATCTGAAATACAACATCTGGAAAGTGTGGTATAAGCAGAATAAAGCGCTCCAGCATGGTGGATTATTAGAAAATAATGCACAGCTGAGGATTAACGCCATCCCCATCTCAAGTGTGTATAATTTTTCTAATAAATCAACAGAACAGTGTCTATTCCTTGTCTAATGCATCATTAATGATTTAAAGAAATGTACAGAACGTATCAGATTACACTGCAGTAAAGTCCGTCTTCATTCAGCATAACTGATCCATTAGTCAAAGTGAAGGGAAACTCTTATTCTGAGCTGCACTTATTAAAATATATCAAGAATAGATGATCAAATATGATTCTGTTTGAAATGCTGAAAGGGTTTTTTGAAGGATGGTGGCAAAGAAGAAAGATTTCAGCTCACAATAATAAGTATATTGGTCAGTATTATTATGAATCAGTTTATTATGGACTGGTCAGTTTATCTTGTTTATGATGCTCAATAAATCTTCTGATGTGCTGTACATATTCTTGTGTTTTACTCCTTTTCATGCTTTATTTTTGCAGTTTTCATTTATATATTTGTGATTTTTAAATAACTGAGTGTGTGTGTGTGTGTGTTCCAGCAGATGGCGGCATTTCTCTACAACACATTTAGTTGATCTGATTAGCTGTAATGTAATCGTGCATTTAATATGGAGTTTATATATTTGTTTAGCGTTTTTATCCACATTCATTAATTTAATAGTAAATTACAGGGTTTTCCAATTGCTTACACACTAAAATGACATGCATAACACAATTATTTAAACTGACACACAGACCGCAAAACTTATTCTCAAGTCTCCAAAAGTCTGAACACATTTTCTGCTTTACACACATTTTGCATTTCAAATTGACACTTTAAAGCAGGGGTGTCCAAACTCAGTCCTGGAGGGCCGGTGTCCTGCGGATTTTAGCTCCAGCTTGCTTCAACACACCTGCCAGGAGGTTTCCAGTATATCCAGTAAGAGCTTGATTAGCTGCTTCAGGTGTGTTTGATTAGGGTTGGAGCTAAACTCTCCAGGACACCAGCCCTCCAGGACCGAGTTTGTACACCCCTGCTTTAAACGCACTGTACACAGTTCTCTACATAAGACACAACAATCTGACATAGTCATATGTTTGCCATTTTAAAACACTGCCATTCAAAATGACACTACATAAGCTAATCGGCCAATTACATCTGCCACCTGGCCAAACACCTCAATGGGTAATTGTTAACACTTCAATCAGGATGGAAGCACTATGAAGAGACCACAGGGGAGAACCTTTTGTTTACACAATGGAAGACATTGCAGAAGGAGGTTAAGAAAGAGTGAGAGGTATAGGGGTAGAGCTAGAGCAGGTGGCCAAAGAGGACAAACACTTTCAAATGAAATCAGAGCAACCTTAGTAGATCATGTGATCAACCATGGGCTGACCATGCATGAGGTTGGACAGAGAGTGCGGCCAATCTTGAGTTATTTTACTGTCACCTCTGTCATCCGGACCTTTAGATTGGAGAACAGGTATGTAAGAGTGGCGGCTGGTCTATAGAGTGGAGGAACCATAGATATATACACTAGATGTCGCATAGGGACCCTGAGCATGCGTCAATAGCGCCGCCACATTGGTACAGTGCTCCTAGGACAAACGTCATTCAACCGCACTAGTCAAGACAGTGTGACAATGTGAAGATGCTGGACTTTAGCGATGTGTACGGATGTAGTAACGAGCAAACAAAGAAAACAAAGCACAAAGGCAGAACATTTCATAGGTAAGATTTAGTTTATGTTTTTGTAAGTTATGAACTTTTGTGCTTAACAAGTCACGTTATTGATGATAATACAGTCTCTTCATTCACCATAAGGCAAAGTAGCATTAACTCGCACTAAATTCTAAGCTTATGCTAGTTTTGTTGAATAAAATAAGCAAACAATGTTATGAAATATGACAAGAAGACGCTGCGGTGCCAGAAACTTGTATTATTGTCGGCTAAGTGAACGAGTCGTTCATAACAGAGATTCATTCACAAACGAATCGCTCCCTCCGTCAGAATGAGAAGTGAAAGCAGGTGAGGGGGTGTGTTTCAGGACACGGATTAGATCAAATTAAACAGGGAAGGAGGGTAATGCATTTCCATGCACACAAACACTCACTCTTTGTCAGGAATGCTCATGCGGTCACATACACCAATGTAGAAAAGTGATGTAAAATTATAATATTTCGTAATTTAAAAAAATATTTGCATACTGACCACCGGGGAAAACTTCCGATCATAGATATATGTGTATATGTGCATTTCTCTGGCTTTGGATGGCCACAGTCCTCCACTTCACCTTGGTCCTGCATTCATTTCAAAGGAGCGCTACCCTGTACTAAAATGGCGGCTCTATTGACGCGTTCCTTCTAATAGACAACAGTAGGGTAGGCGACATCTAGTGTATATATCTATGGGAGGAACTATGACGTCAATTTGTATGCAAAAACCCGGAAGCGAGTTAGCATTTTAGCACTTCCGGTTCCCTCGTCCCAAAGTCAATGGGTTTTTTGAATGGGATTTCAGTTAAATTGCCTAAATAAGGTTCATGGCTAACACAAACTCAAAATACTTTCACGTTTTATTCTACAACATAAAACACAGTTACAGCACACTCTTGATTTTTTAAATCGGTTATGCTTCTTTAAAAAGACGGTTGCTATCAAGTTGCTAATCGGGACTACAGCAGGTGTCGGAGACATTGTACGTCATCGAGCTGAACTGATCTGGAACGCAGCTCGCTTGTGTTGGGCATCTGGATTTGTCTGTTATTTAAGTATTTTCACGAATAGTATTTTATTGTGTGTAATATTTTTCTAAGCGGGATATTGTGTAGATAATGCCTTCACTTGTAAAGACTGTCAAGACATTCATTTGTTGATCATTTATTTTAATTAAACGATATTATGGGGATGCTGCTTATCAGTGCAGTCTGTCTCTTTCCTGCTCTCAGTAATGGAAACGTGTGAATAAATGTGTAAAAATATATGTGACGAGGGGATCTGGCATGAGTTTAGTGAACTATATTTGAATAAAAATGACCGACTACGCCACCCTGGTAGTTACCCAGGGAAATAACTCAATTAGAAAAAGGCACATAGGTTCGTTTCCCTCAAGAATGCAAAGAGACGTGGGTAATTACAAAAGTACAAAAATATTTATTTTGACAAGTGTAAAGATGTACTTGGGTTTAAAACACACATCAAAAACTCCCACTTCATATAAATAAAACGAGGAAAACAATAACAGAAAACAAACAAAATCAAAACCACAGGACTGAGGTCCCCAATGACTGGATACAAGTAGACTAACTTTACCCCAGCACACGCTCACACCACAGTGCACTCGAATCACACCAATCAAGCACTCAGTGTCCCACAGCACACGGTAAAGAAGCACCACCACCAGTTGGAAAAGACCAGTCATCCACTGGGAACGGCCTCAGTTCCTGAAATAAATCAAAATTAAAGTAAATAACTGAAAAATACACAATCCACATAAATAAGTGGGTCAATTAGGATTACAATGTATTTCTATGATCTGGTGGAGAAACCCGTAGAGCTTAGAAATCACAGCATTTCACATACAAACACTCTGGATCCAGATACTAACAGAATTGACAACAATCAGAACTAATAATCAATGAGAACAATAAACCCACTAAAAGGGAAAGTCTAACTAACAAAAAATAAATGCTCTGCATAAATTGAAAACAAAAAGAACCCTAGAAATAATATTCACAAAACCAAAAGCAGAGCACAAAGAACAAATCAATCCATCTAAAACAAATAAACAAACAAATAGATGAAGCGGAGCACAAGCAGCGCCGTAGTAATTAAAAAGTGCAGTCCCCTTTAAACGGCGTTGGTGGCGTCTGCCCGTCAGCCATCAACACTGACGTTAGCAGTAGCACAAGCCCAGACGACCTCCGATAACCCCGGTAATAGCGAGGATTATGAACGCTAATAAAGCAAATTATGTACGAGAGAAGGGGTGGAAAAAAAAGGGAGAATCCTAAAAAGGAAAAGGCACAGACAACACCATTAAAATAGTAATTTAAATGATAACACTAATCATAAGTGCCTCAACACTTACCAATGGGCGCATAAATCGGACGCTTTATGAGCGCTAGTTGGTCAGGTACGAGCATACAGCGACATGCAGGACATCATGCCTGTATGGCATGAGAAACGCAGATTAAACGCTGTTAAACCCCATTACCCATCCAATTAAAAGCCAGCATCACGTACCTGCAATGGTGAACCATCATCCAAGCCACACAGCCCAGAAACATGCCACAGCCACACCACGCACTACAACAGCGCCCAAAAAGCGAAACTTAACGTTGGCCCGTTCAAACACATGAAAAATCAAACAGAATGAGCACAATGCATTTACCTGTAGCCGCGAAGACGCACACGCAAACAAAGCGCAGAGTCGGACGTGACGCATACCAAGCAACAGCCAATCAGGCTTTAAAAAGGGTGGCGCTACATGCCGATTGGATGACACTAATATCAATCAGGCCACACCGCATCATCACATTCACATACATATTAACTGTCATTTGATCAAAGGATTTTTCGTCGGCTTTTTTTTCATCTGAACACGTTTAACTCTGTCATAACGGCAATATTTACACTCCTCCTTAAAATGTATAGCATATGTGACTGTAAGGGCTGCTTTTCGCTGTACTTCGTGACAAAAAAAAAGAATATTGAATGTTGTTCTGTGTCCATGACGGCAGGCATTTGATTTGTCCCTCACGCCTCATTTCTGTCGTCTGTTACTAAGCGGGCTGTGTGCACGCGAGCGATACACTTATTTAAACATGTCTGATGATAATATTATGTAGGCACATTTATATGTACAGTTTTAAAACTTTTACAACAACCGTAAAGCAAAACAAAATGCATTTCCCACGTAAAAAACTATCCAAAAGGCACGTAGGTATATGTGTTTTTGTGTATTCATGTGTTTATAATATTTAGCGTGGATTATAATATGATAAACCAAGAGATTAAATCTTTGTCATGGACCAACAGAGTTGTCGTTAGCAGGGTGGTGCTGACGTCACAGGCGAGCGCCCCAGGCGCTGTAGTCCGTTTATAGCCTAATGTTAGCTTTTCAATTCTTGCGTTTGCATTTAAGATCCAAAAGTGCTCAAAGTTGTATTTTCGTGTGAGGATTATCCGGTTGGACAAAACGTGTAAGTGTAATGAACAGTGTTTGAACACAGAGCTTATTATTTGCAATCTTCGAAAAGCCTATGGGAAAATACTATGGGGATTTTATCGAGGGAACCAGTTTTATGCTAGCAGCCGATTCGCCTACAAGGTGACGTCATAGTTCCTCCACTCTATAGAGGGCGCTGGGGCGCCGCCCCCCCTTCAAGTTAGACCCCTTTAATATGTTAATGTTTATTATCATAAATATTAACAAAATAAATGTATTTAATTATAACATTCTAACATTTATTGTAGTCATACTAACATTTATTGAAAAAAAATGTATGAACAATATTTTTTAATATGTGTGCGGGGCGCCGGACTAATGAGTGTCTATGTAGGTACACGAACTTTTGCAATGCAGGTGATATGACAATGAGCTCTAATTGGCCGGTTTTAAATTGTCTTTGGGGCGCAGCGCTCTGCGCCCCGAACCCTCCCATTTTTGTTGTTAGAACGAATCATATTTGTTTTTATATGATTGGCCTTATGTGATTGGACCATTCTCACCAAAGAGCTTAGAATGTAATTTCTCGAGATGAAGGAAAATTCTGTTGTATCTTTGCAAAGATATCCGTTCACAAGGCGTTTGGATGAAGAAAAAAAAGAATCAAGGAGCTTGGACCAGATCGACCTTCCTTGCAAATTCACCGGTAGTCAAGTGATCGCGAGCGCGCGAATATTCGGGGCTTTTCCAGCACTTGTTATGACAAACGGAGTTGGCTGGCAGGTTGTGATGTAAGTCATGCCTTTTACTATTTCCGTGTTTGCTGTTTCAAACAGCAGGACTGTTATGTATTTGTGTTATCTGTGCTCTGTCTGTGTTTTTCTTTTCTCCCTCTCTCTCGCTCTGTTCTCCCGTATCTGCTTTCATCATTCTCAGGTTCCGTTCATTGGTCCTTCCCGGTTACGTCACTAGTACGTCATATCCAATAAGCAAAGACCACCCGCCATAAAAGCGCGCGCCAGACCCCTCACCGGCCCTTCCTTTTTTCCGTTTTTCTCTTGTTTCTGTTGTGTTGCGTCGCGTTTAGAAAGAAATACCCTATCTGACTGTGTGTTGTTGTTGCCCGTTTCTGTGTGCACGTTATCCGTCCGTTATTCATACATCTCATTCCATTTCTCTCATACGTTGTTTACGAGGCTTGGACGAAGCGGACAGGTAAGAAGGTCACGTGACATACATTTTGCAACACGTAGGACTACTCTTTGTATAGTACATTAGGTTAGGGGCGAGCGCCACCCCTTGTACTTTTGGATAGATAGAGTAGCTAGTTAGGATCCGGAAGACACTTCGTGTTTATTATTTTGTTTTCATATATTTAGTTAGTTAGATGCTTCTGGGAAGTTAGATTTAGTTTGGGTTTTGTTCTTTTCATTTCTTTAGCGCCGCCCACGTCCCTTCTGCCACCTTTTGTTTTTCTCCGTCTTTTGTATTTGTCTCCGTGTTGTAAATATTGTAAATACATATTTTTGCCTCACTTTTTCTCTTTATTTTTGATTAATTCATTGTTTGTTCACTTTTGGGATAATATAAATAAAATCACAATTTTGATATTTACTTGGTTGTCTTTTGCACTTCATTTACTGTTAGTATAAATGTATTTTAATTGTCATTAAATGTCAAACCCCACTTTCCCCTAGACTAACATCAGGGGTTTGTAACATTTTTGGGGGCTCGTCCGGGATCATTTAACCCATATTTTTTAAACAATTAAGATTATTTGTATTGATAGTTTGAGTGCAAAAACAACCTTGTAATTTACAAAGGCCCATAGTAGGCCCAATCCGCCGGACGCGCTGCTCTCGTAAACACACACACACACACATACACACACTTCTCTCTGTATAGTTTCTGGTACAAGTAATAAACAGGATGGCATTGTTTGATTTACAGACATTTATTGATAATCCAACCGTAGAACAATTTGACCGCTGTAGAAAAGATGATTTATTGCAGATAGCGGACCATTTTAAAATTAAAGTTGTGAAACAAGCTCTTAAGAAAAATATTAAGAGTGCATTATATGAAAGATTGGTTGAATTAAAGGTTCTCATAATGCCTGTTGTGGATGTGGAAGAGACCGCGGTTCTTGGTGCTGGCGCACGTAGCTCAAGTGCAGATGAGCCGGATGAAGGGCGAAGTGAGAGTGGTGCTGCGGCTGCGGACACTGAAGTCAAGCCAGCACTGTCGCCTTTCGATCCATTTTCCCCCATGTATTCTGGGTCTAAAGAGGATGGACGTTTAAAAGTCCGCCTGGCCCGTTTACAGTTTGAGGCTCAGGAAAGGGCACAAGCGCGTCAGGCTGAGATGGACCTGAGGCTAGAAATCCGCAGGATTGAAGTTGAGGCTGAAAAAGAGGTGAAGTTACGACAGCTTGAGTTGGAGGCTTTGAAAACTCATCCTAAAGTGGCTGCGCAGTTCACCCGTGCTGAGACCTCTGTTGCTCCGGTGGGCGATCCATCAACCACTTTCGATATAAGCAAATATGTTTCTCTTGTACCAATATTTAGGGAATCCGAAGTCGATACATATTTTAGCGCTTTCGAGCGTATAGCGGCTTCTTTTCGATGGCCTAAAGATTCATGGTCCCTTCTTCTCCAGTGCAAATTGGTTGGAAAGGCACAGGAGGTTTTTGCTACACTGTCCTTAGAGGAAAGTCTTAATTATGATACTGCTAAATCGGCAATCCTCCGCGCTTATGAACTCGTACCTGAAGCATACAGACAGAAATTTAGAAATCATAAAAAGCTTTCCAGCCAGACTTTTGTTGAGTATGCGCGAGAAAAAGGCGTTCTTTTTGATAAATGGTGTAATGCAAGCAAGGCAACTGACTTTAATTCTTTAAGAGAATTAATTTTACTTGAGGAATTTAAAGATAGATTGCCTGAACGTGTGGTGGTATACCTTAACGAACAAAAAGTTATTTCGTTGTCTCAAGCAGCTGTGTTGGCAGATGAATTTGTGCTTACGCACAAAAATGTGTTCTATCCAGCCCGATCGGATAAAAATCCCACTGCTCAGTCTGTCCAGTCCAATTTCCCACGTATTCCGACTGCTACTACTCGACCTATAGAGGCAAGGGAGTGTTATTACTGCCATAAACGGGGGCATTTAATATCACATTGTCCCACGCTGAAGAGCAAAAATCCGCAACAGCCATCTAAAAGTGTAGGTTTTGCTCAATCTGTGCTAACTAACAGCAATGATACTGATCCGAGCTACATACCATTCTTGCTCAAGGGTTTAATTTCATTATCTGGCAACCCTGAGGATCAATGTAAAATTGTTCTGTTGCGTGATACAGGTGCTTCGCACTCGTTCATGGTAGAAGATGCATTATCCCTGCCTGAACACTCATCTTGTGGAGCTAATATTTTAGTCCAAGGCATTGAGATGGGTTTCGTAAATGTGCCACTGTATCGCGTTCATTTACAGTGCGATTTGTTCACTGGGTTTGTGTCAGTCGGCATTCGTCCTTCTCTTCCCGTTAAAGGCGTTTCATTTATTCTCGGTAATGATCTGGCCGGTGGTAAAGTAATGCCTATTTTAGAAGTTACTGATCACCCCAATCTTACCTCTTGTCCAGACGAATTGTCTGTAAACCACCCAGATGCGTTTCCAGCCTGCGTAGTGACGCGCGCCATGTCACGGAAAGATAATTCCCTCGACTTATCAGACTCCTTTATTGCGCCCGTATTTTCTGATAATGTAGCTTCACCTCCAGATAAAAAAGCTACACAGAAACAACAGGAAAAATCAGAATGTTTTAATTTTGATGGTGATGCTCTGAGTTTGCCCGTATCTCGTCTGCAAATTATTGATGCGCAGAAAAAAGATGACACTTTGGTAAAGTGCTTCGACTCTGTTGTTAATTCGGATCAGATTGATACAAAGAAAACTGCGTATTTTGTCGAAAATGACTTGCTGATGCGTAAATGGTGCTCTAACATTGAGACTGATGGTGATTGGAATAATGTGTATCAAATTGTCGTTCCCTCCGCTTACCGCCAGCATGTACTATGTTTAGCGCACGATCATGTGATGTCGGGTCATTTAGGTATCACGAAAACATACAATCGCATACTTAAACATTTCTTTTGGCCTTGTTTAAAGAAGGACGTCGTACAGTTTTGTCGCACCTGCCATACGTGCCAATGCATGGGGAAGCCAAACCAGGTAATTCCACCTGCTCCTCTTTTTCCCATCCCAGTCATTGGAGAGCCATTTGAACATGTGATTATTGATTGCGTGGGTCCATTACCTAAAACCAAAACAGGTAATCAGTTTCTACTAACAATAATGTGTACAGCTACTCGATTTCCTGAGGCAATACCACTCCGCAAAATTACAGCTCCTCTTATAATCAAATCATTGGTCAAATTTTTCTCCACATTCGGCTTACCAAAAATCATACAAACTGACCAGGGATCAAATTTCATGTCTAAAATGTTTTCTCAAGTTCTAAAATCATTGTCCATCACCCACCGAGTATCAAGTGCTTATCACCCACAAAGTCAAGGTGCTCTCGAGCGATTTCACCAGACGCTTAAGTCTATGTTAAAGAAATACTGTGCGGATACCTGCAAGGACTGGGATGAGGGCGTTCCATTGGTGCTATTAGCGGTGAGAGAAACGATCCAAGAGTCTCTCGGGTTTAGCCCCGCTGAGCTCGTATTTGGCCACGATCTACGAACTCCTCTTAAACTCCTAAAAGAGAACATTTTGGAAATTGAAGCAAGTCCAAAAATGAACATTCTTAGTTATGTCAGCCGTTTCAGAGAACGTTTACATGATGCGTGTAAATTGGCAAAAGAATCCCTTAAAGCTGCGCAAAACGTAATGAAGCGCCAGTACGACACCCGAGCGGTCGCGCGCTCATTTCAGCCCGGCGATCAGGTGCTCGTACTGTTGCCCATGCCTGGTTCTGCTCTCTCTGCCCGCTTTTCTGGACCCTATGTGGTGCAGAAAAAGTTAAGCGAGACAGATTACGTAATTGATACACCTGATAGAAAACGCAAGTCGCGCGTATGTCATATTAACATGTTAAAAACATACCATGTTAAGGAGAAAACTCAGATCACAACCCCTGTTCTTCCTGCTGTTGCAATTGTGAGCGACGTTGCGCATTCTGAAGCTGATGATGATGGCCTGGTGTTACGCAATGCTCCTCAGCAGTGCGCTCGTTTGTCTAATTCAGAAATGTTGGAAAATCTGAATTCACATCTCACGTATTTATCTGATTCACAAAAGCAAGATATCATTCATTTAATTCAAAAATTTCCCAATCTTTTTAGTGACACTCCAACGCAAACATCAGTAATTAAACATGACATCAATGTTCAAAATTCTTCCCCAATAAAGCAACATCCTTACCGTGTGAATGCACACAAGCGTGCTATTATGAGGAAGGAAGTTGAATATTTGATGGAGAATGGTCTTGCAGTTCCTAGTTGCAGTCCATGGAGCTCGCCGTGCGTTCTGGTACCCAAACCAGACGGAACTTTCAGATTCTGCACAGATTACCGTAAGGTTAATGCTGTCACTGTGCCAGATTGCTTCCCTCTACCCCGTATGGAAGATTGTATTGACAACCTTGGTTCAGCTCGTTTTGTCACAAAACTGGATTTGTTAAAGGGTTACTGGCAAATTCCACTAAGTCCGCAAGCTTCTGCTATCTCGGCCTTCGTTACCCCAGATCACTTCATGCAATATTCAGTTATGGCCTTCGGATTGCGAAACGCACCTGCCACATTTCAAAGACTAGTCAATACTGTGTTATTCGGCGTTCCAAACTGCAATGCATATCTGGATGATTTAGTAGTTTACTCATCTGACTGGTCAGAACACATTTCTTTGCTACACACTGTTTTTGAAAAACTGTCCAACGCCACATTAACATTAAATCTGGCAAAATGTGAATTTGCTAGGGCGACAGTCACATACCTTGGTAAAGAAGTGGGTCAAGGTCAAGTTCGGCCAGTAGCTGCGAAGGTCTCCGCCATAGCCGAATTTCCCATACCTAAAACCAGGCGAGAGTTGCGCCGGTTTTTAGGCATGTCGGGGTACTATCGTAGTTTCTGCCGAAACTTTTCCACTGTGGCTTCACCCCTGACGAATTTACTGAGTCCCTCGCAGCAGTTTATTTGGTCAGCTGAGTGTCAGCATGCTTTTGAGAGCATAAAAGCTTTGCTCTGCTGCGCTCCTGTCCTCGCGGCCCCAGATTTCGAAACTCCTTTCAAATTGGAAGTAGACGCGAGTGCTTTAGGTGCTGGCGCGGTACTTATTCAGGAGGACCGTGATAGCATTGAGCACCCGGTCTGCTATTTTTCCAGAAAATTTAACAAACACCAAATTAATTACTCCACCATTGAAAAAGAAGCACTTGCATTACTATTGGCATTACAATACTTTGAAGTTTACCTTGGTTCCAGTTCTTTTCCAATCATTGTTTACACCGATCACAATCCGTTAGTTTTTCTCTCCCGTATGTACAATCAAAATCAGCGCCTCATGCGCTGGGCTTTGATTGTACAGAATTACAACCTGGAAATCTGTCACAAGAAAGGCACCGACAATATAGTGGCCGATGCTCTTTCCATGTGTGTGTAATTGGTCGTAATTAAACCGCCTGGTTGATTTGCGAGTTTTTTTTCTAGTTCACAATTTTTTTTTAAACAAACAATATTATATGTTTGTTCTTATGGGTGGTAGTGTTATGTATTTGTGTTATCTGTGCTCTGTCTGTGTTTTTCTTTTCTCCCTCTCTCTCGCTCTGTTCTCCCGTATCTGCTTTCATCATTCTCAGGTTCCGTTCATTGGTCCTTCCCGGTTACGTCACTAGTACGTCATATCCAATAAGCAAAGACCACCCGCCATAAAAGCGCGCGCCAGACCCCTCACCGGCCCTTCCTTTTTTCCGTTTTTCTCTTGTTTCTGTTGTGTTGCGTCGCGTTTAGAAAGAAATACCCTATCTGACTGTGTGTTGTTGTTGCCCGTTTCTGTGTGCACGTTATCCGTCCGTTATTCATACATCTCATTCCATTTCTCTCATACGTTGTTTACGAGGCTTGGACGAAGCGGACAGGTAAGAAGGTCACGTGACATACATTTTGCAACACGTAGGACTACTCTTTTGTATAGTACATTAGGTTAGGGGCGAGCGCCACCCCTTGTACTTTTGGATAGATAGAGTAGCTAGTTAGGATCCGGAAGACACTTCGTGTTTATTATTTTGTTTTCATATATTTAGTTAGTTAGATGCTTCTGGGAAGTTAGATTTAGTTTGGGTTTTGTTCTTTTCATTTCTTTAGCGCCGCCCACGTCCCTTCTGCCACCTTTTGTTTTTCTCCGTCTTTTGTATTTGTCTCCGTGTTGTAAATATTGTAAATACATATTTTTGCCTCACTTTTTCTCTTTATTTTTGATTAATTCATTGTTTGTTCACTTTTGGGATAATATAAATAAAATCACAATTTTGATATTTACTTGGTTGTCTTTTGCACTTCATTTACTGTTAGTATAAATGTATTTTAATTGTCATTAAATGTCAAACCCCACTTTCCCCTAGACTAACCTCAGGGGTTTGTAACAAGGACGCAAGAGAGGCTGAATGCATTGGCCATGCTGTCAATAGAGAAGAGACTGGTGACTGAGATGACTGACTTTAACCAAAAGGTTATTGAGAAATTTTCAAGCCAGAAAAAAAGGAGAGCAAAAATTATTTTCAAGTAGTGCTACTGGCCAGTGATTAGGCAACATTTGTTTGTTTGTGTGTGTGTGTGTGTGTGTGTGTGTGTGTGTGTGTGTGTGTGTGTGTGTGTGTGTGTGTGTGTGTTTACTGATTATCTTGATTACTTCATTACTGATAATAAACCCAATTTGAACTAAAATGAACTGATTTGTGATGCATTTATTGTATGCTTTAGTCATATTTTAGTTTTTTGATACATCACCTGAAAAATGGCTTTTACACTCTTACTTTACCAACAGTTAGATTTTTTTTATGGTGTTTGATCTCCCCCCCCCCCCCCCCCCCCCCCCCCACATTTTTTAACACCAGCCGCCACTGGTATGTAACCAAAATGTCATGTAGTACACGTGTGGTATACCCCATGTCATACCCCCAGTTTCACAAACAAGGTTTAAGGCTAGTCAAGATTAAATTGCATGTTTGAGCTGTCTCAACTCAAAATAACTTGCAGTGAGATGTCTTAAAATACATCAGTGTCATTGTTGTCCTCCAGGTGCACATCAGTAATGTATTTTTCTAAGGCTGTTTTTATACATGTGGCTTAAATAGCCTTATTTAACTGAGGCCTAGTCCTGGCTTAATCTAAGCTCTGTTTGTGAAACTGAGCCTTAGTGTATCAGTTGGGTGACACCTGTTTACTTGAACTGTACAGGTTTCCTGTATGTAGTCTACTGTGGGGGGAAATATTTAGCCTGCATTGTCCAAGCCCTATTCATTTATTCATTCATTTTCTTTTTGGCTTAGTCCCTTTATTAATCTGGGGTTGCCACAGCAGAATGAACCGCCAACTTATCCAGCATGTTTTTTTATGCAGTGGATGCTCTTCCAGCTGCAACCCAGTATTGGGAAACGCCCATACACAATCACACGCATACACTACGGCCAATTTAGCTTACCCAATTCCCCTATAGCGCATGTGTTTGGACTGTGGGGGAAACCGGAGCACCCGGAGGAAACCCACACCAACACGGGGAGAACATGCAAACTCCACACA
>LR812524.1:714631-719527 GCA_903798195.1 Danio kyathit | reverse complement strand
TTAACAAACTAAAAATAAAAATTAATTATGTATAGGCTAATGGATGTCTGTGTGTACAACACGTTTCCTTATCCACGAGAGTGAAAGTGAAAGTAAAGAATGAGGAGGCTCATTCTCTCGCGCTGTAGATGATCTGTTTAACTGTTTTCTCGCTAGTGAAGCGCTCAGTTATTCCACTTACAAAGACCACAATGCCATGTAACTATGGCTATGGCGCGACGCAACTGACTCTTAAAGGGAATGGGAGATGAGACTCTGATTGGTTTATTCTCAAAACACACCTATAACTCATTAAGAGAATAAGCTCAACACTGTTAGACCATGTGCCGCGGCGCAAAGCAGAAATTTCCATTCTTAAAATAGCAAAAGTGGATTCAGACACATCCTTAATGTTTTTGCGCCCTGCGCTTTTTACTTTGCGCCTAGATCGTTAAAATAGGGCCCTTAGTCTTACTGTACGTTCACACCGAAAGCAGCGAGAGCGTCAAAGGTCACTCTGGCCGCCCTGGCGACAACGCTGTCTGCCTTGAGCTCTGGCGGCGAGAGCGTCAGAATTCGCTACACATTGATCTCGTATTTAAAGGAGCCGTTGCAGCATATCAAAACAGTTACACTCCCGCATAAAACATGCTTTCTAGCGTGAAGGTGTTGCACACTTATTATCAAATTCACTTAACTACAGAAGATCTAGTTGCATGTTGTGTGGCTTTGCTCCACGATGTGTCCATATGCCTGAAATATTCTGAAGCAGCAATACTGTTTTGTATTGTCGCATGAAATTTCCGCTTTCTTTAAAGAAAAAAAATATATATAACATTGATGCACAGCGTAGATGCTTTTTAAATCTACGTTCCAGTAAGAAAACATTGCAAATAATTGGAAATCCAGCGACTGCAATAATTAAACCCTTGGGAACAACTGTGGTCGGAACCAAAGTTCACAGTGACTGTGTTCTCTGACTCCTCTCAAGCGCTGGACTTCTACATTCCGATTGCTTGCAGCCGAACCGCGTCATAGCTCATTACCATAAAGTTGACTTGATTTCAACTCTCCTCGACGCTCACACCGGCGAAGACGCGCTGCTCCTCGCCGCTTATCGCCGCCGGCTCCCATTGAAAATGAATGACTTCCGGCTACTTTGACGCTCTCGCCGCTTTCGGTGTGAACGTACAGTTAAGCCTTTTTTTAATCTTTAGTCTTAGTCTTTAGTTGTAAGTCTAAAGCCCTCCACACACTGTGAGATTTCAGCCACGATATTGTCATCTGAGACAAATTTGGGAAATCCTAAAAGATTCCTGAAATCCTGGGCTAAAATCTGTGGTCTTTGACCGCTGGTTTGACATGTTCACAGATAGCCGCTTAGTGCCCGTTGCGATCAGATTTTGCCTCTGATAAAGTTCTGGCAGAGTCAGAAGATTTCAGACACTTTCCTGCCGTGTGACAACAGCTGTGATGAGCGTCAATCCAAGAACCAATAGGAGCTCCGAATTTGATGACGCACTCCATGCTTCAATTCAAAACAGTTCTTTTCCTCCTGCTTTTATTATTGAGGCGTGCTGTGTGCAAAATTGCCGCTACAGTTTGTTTACGTTTGCTGTGAGGAATCATTTCAGAACGCCTGATAGTGAAAGTGTGACGGGTGGATGACGTCAAACTCCGGGGGCGTTTTTCTTTTATGTTTGGGGCGTCTTCATTGACATTCACTCTGAATTTATGACAGCTGAGATCATACATTGTGTGATGGGAGCCATGTTAATGCAGTCTGACATGCTACAATCGTTCAGGATTATGAAAAATCGCACAGTGTGAGCCGGCCTTTAGGTATACAGTAAGTCTTAGTTTTAAGTCTTACGTCTTGGTCTTTAGATTTAAGTCTTTAGATTTCAGTCACTAAAATAACCTTAGTCAGAAGTACACAAATGTGACTAATGACGATTTGTGTTTGTCCTCAGCTGTTTTCTCTGGTGATTTTGGGCTGTATCGCTAACGAAGGCTCCATCAACAGGCCTGATGAGGTCCAGAAGTTCTGCATCTTCAACCGCAACCAGAACGCCTGTAATTATGCTCTGGGCATGAGCTCGCTGGCCTTCATCTGCTGCCTGCTGTTTCTGGCTATAGACGTGTATTTCCCACAGATCAGCAGCATCAAACACCGCAAGAAAGTCGTGCTGGCTGATGTGGGGACGTCAGGTACAGAAAAACACTGACACTGGTCACACAGAAAGCGTTTTCCCTCTCCAACGTGCTACTTTTATATTGCTTGTCAGTGTAAACACGCTTGACATGGACGTATTTGACTGTTATGTTCACATCTTTTAAAGTGCCGCACACACCAGCACTGGGTGTTTTAGATTTCAAGTAAATGTGTTTATGTGTGTGTGTGTGTGTGTGTGTTTTCTGAAATATGTGTGTGTGTGTGTGTGTGTGTGTGTGTGTGTGTGTGTGTGTGTGTGTGTGTGTGTGTGTGTGTGTGTGTGTGTGTGTGTGTGTGTGTGTGTGTGTGTGTGTGTGTGTTTTCCCACAGCGTTCTGGTCATTCATATGGTTCGTGGGCTTCTGTTTTTTGACCAACCAGTGGCAGGTGTCGAAGGCAGAGGACGACCCGCTGCGTTTGGGTGGAGACGCTGCTCACGCCGCCATCACCTTCTGCTTCTTCTCCATCTTCAGCTGGGTGTGTATTGAGAAAAATACAGACATACATTCATTCATTTTCTTGTCGGCTTAGTCCCTTTATTAATCCAGGGTCACCACAGCGGAATGAACCGCCAACTTATCCAGCACATTTTTGCGCAGCGGATGCCCTTCCAGCCGCAACCCATCTCTGGGAAACATCCACACACTCATTCACACACACATACACTACTGACAATTTAGCCTACCCAATTCACCTGTACGGCATGTGTTTGGACTGTGGGGGGCACCCGGAGGAAACCCACCGAACGCAGGGAGAACATGCAAACTCCACACAGAAACGTCAGCTCACCCAGCCGAGGCTTGAACCAGTGACCCAGCGACCTTCTTGCTGTGAGGTGACAGCACTTCCTACTGCGCCACTGCGTCACTAAAATATACATACAATATAGAGATAAAATATATACAGTCAAGAATGAAATTATTCAGACATGGCAAATTCTGACTTAAAGGAGGCCTATTCTGTCTGTTTGTAAGATGTAAAAGGCATCTCTGCTGTTTCTAGAGTGTGTGTGTTTGAGTTTGAGCTGAGATTAGGACAGAGATAATGTTTTATAACTCTCTGAATCTGACCCTTTTAGGCTTTGATCCTAATTGTGGCGTTTTGGTGACTGTCGCTTTAAATTCAAATGATCTTGTGTTCTTTTCAGAAGAGGGCGGAGCTTTGGTTTGTGTACTCACTATGCATAAATATTGTGTATATATATAAATAAAAATATATAAAGTACAAATACAAAACCTAAATATTTACATATATTTACATGGCATTTGTATTAGATATAAATATTTAATTTAATTTAATTGGGCAACCCAGTGGCGCAGTAGGTAGTGCTGTTGCCTCACAGCAAGAACGTCGCTGGGTCGCAGGTTCGAACCTCGGCTGGGCTGGGTCAGTTAGCGTTTCTGTGTGGAGTTTGCATGTTCTCCCTGCGTTCGCGTGGGTTTCCTCCGGGTGATCCGGTTTCCCCCACAGTCCAAAGACATGCAGTACAGGTGAATTGGGTAAGCTAAATTGTCCATAGTGTATGAGTGTGAATGTGTGTGTGGAAGTTCCCAGAGATGGGTTGCGGCTGGAAGGGCATCCGCTGCGTAAAATCGTGCTGGATAAGTTGGCGGTTCATTCCGCTGTGGCGACCCCGCAAGGGACAAAGCCGACAAGAAAATGAATGAATGAATAAATATTTAATTTCCTAATATAAATAGAGATTTTCTGAAATATGTATGTCTATATATATAATGTTTCTTTACCATATGTGATGTGTGTTTTCAGGCCGTCCTGACGCATGTCTCTCTGCTGAGGCTGAGGAGTGTGTGTTTCCAGGAGGAGTACGAGGAGCTCTGCACGCAGCAGCACACACACTCACACACACACACACACGTTCCCTCGCATTGTGTGTGAGCATGCAGAAGCTCATTATACACACATTAGTCAGATCTGAGAAGCTGAACTAACATTTACCAGCATTATTAATCTACGGCAGATTGTGTGTGTGTGTGTGTGTGTGTGTGTGTGTGTGTGTGTGTGTGTGTGTGTGTGTGTGTGTGTGTGTGTGTGTGTGTGTGTGTGTGTGTGTGTGTGTGTGTTTACGTCACAGAACATTCAGCTCAACTTATTAGCATATTTAAAATCAAACTGAATGTTGAAGGAATGAGAAATGTCATCATGTGTCGCTTCTGTTATAATGAAAGGCAAGGATTGAAACCTGTAACATTAATTATCTTTAATTATCAGTCTAATTATATAAGATTAAATCATTTATAATGATAATAGAGCAAAACAAATATCATTGAATCACATTTATGGGGATTTTGTTTCCAGCTCATGAATAATACAACAATAAAAGCCAATGAGAAAAGAGCTTTAACATGCTCAAGTACTTAAAGGAGACCTATGAGCTTCAGTGTTAGTGTGTGCTTCATGCTTCATGTCGCTCCTGTCGCTCTTCATCTAAAACTCCACATCTATAATCCTCTTAGTCTATGCTGACATTATCTTCAGCAGCTCAAACACTCTAATGGCTAATGGACAGACGGCTGCTTCTCACTCAGGGCTGCTGTTTATGCTAATGAGATGGAGAGACGGGCACTAGTGGGCGGGGCTTTCCCGCTCTGATGACACGTTCATGTTGACCATCAGAGGCTGCTGGAGATATTTACACACTGCTGGGTTAAAACTCCTTATTAATGTCATTTTTGCACAATAGGT
>LR812524.1:689631-709631 GCA_903798195.1 Danio kyathit | reverse complement strand
AGACACAGAAGATAGCAGAGCGTCTGAAGACTTTAGAGCAGGAGGTTTCAGGAGGAGCAACAGCGATAGTGGCCCTCATCCTCAATAACAAACTCTACATCGCTAACGTAGGTATGTACACACACACACACACACACACACACACACACACATACACACTCTTACACACACACATACACACACACTCTAACACAACAGCGATAGTGGCCCTGATCCTCAATAACAAACTCTACATCGCTAACGTAGGTATGTACACACACACACACATACACACTCTTACACACACATACACACACACACTAACACAACAGCGATAGTGGCCCTCATCCTCAATAACAAACTCTACAGTGCTAATGTAGGTTACACACAAACACACACACACACACACACACACACACACACACACACACACACACACACACACACATACACATACATTCGAACATACACACTCTTACACACGTGCATACACACACACACACTAACACAACTGCGATAGTGGCCCTCATCCTCAATAACAAACTCTACAGTGCTAATGTAGGTTACACACAAACAAACACACACACACACACACACATACACAAAGTTTTACACACCCTAAACACACACACAAAAAATACAGTTTTACACACACACGAACACACACACACACACACACACACAAGGCAGCTCTTCATAGATTGTGTCTGCTAAACACACACAAATACACTCAGTTTCACACACAAACACACACTAACACACAGAAAATAAACACACACTCTTACATGCACACACACACACACACACACACTAACACAACAGCGATAGTGGCCCTCATCCTCAATAACAAACTCTACATCGCTAACTTAGGTATGTACACACACACACACACACATACACACACATTCTAACATACACACTTTTACACACATTCTATCATTCTCACACACACACACACACACACACACACACACACACAAGGCAGCTCTTCATAGATTGTGTCTGCTAAACACACACAAATACACTCAGTTTCACACACAAACACACACTAACACACAGAAAATAAACACACACTCTTACATGCACACACACACACACACACACACTAACACAACAGCGATAGTGGCCCTCATCCTCAATAACAAACTCTACATCGCTAACTTAGGTATGTACACACACACACACACACATACACACACATTCTAACATACACACTTTTACACACATTCTATCATTCACACACACACACACACACACACACACACACACACACACACACACACACATCCACACATATGCATGCACACACATGCAGAAAAACATAAACACACACAGGCATGAACACACACATATGCACACATAAACAGACACACACAAATAGAAACAGGCACACACATACAGAAAGGCATGCACACACACACACACATACACTAACAAGCACACACAGGTACATATGTGCACACACACATATGCACACATAAACAGACACACACAAATAGAAACAGGCACACACATACAGAAAGGCATGCACACACACAAACACACACACATACACTAACAAGCACACACAGGTACATATGTGCACACACGCGTATGCACACATAAACACAGACAAACATAAACAAACACACACACACGCACAAACAAACATGCACATAAACACACACACAGATATATGAACGCACGCGGACACACAAAATATAAACAAACACATAAAAACCCACAAATATACACACAAAATATAAACACACAGACACATACAATTGCACACAGACACAGACCAGCAAACAAACAAACAGATACATATGCGCGCACCCACCGACACACACACACACACACAAACATAAATATCCACACATAAACACATATGCATGCACACACACAGGAATGAACACACACATTTGCACACAAACACAAACATGCACATAAAACACAAACACAAATATGCACACGTAAACACAAATATAAATCACACACACACACACACACACACACACACACACACACACACACTGCAGTTCTTTATGGATAGTGTCTGCTAAACACACACAAACAAATACACTCAGCTTTACACACACACACACACACACACACACACACACACACACACTGCAGTTCTTTATGGATAGTGTCTGCTAAACACACACAAACAAATACACTCAGCTTTACACACACACACACACACACACACACACACACACACACACACACACACACACACACACACTGCAGTTCTTTATGGATAGTGTCTGCTAAACACACACAAACAAATACACTCAGCTTTACACACACACACGCACACACACACACACACACACACACACACACTGCAGTTCTTGATGTATGTAAGCATCCGCTGAATGTGTAATGTTCTGTGTGTTTTCAGGCACTAATCGAGCTCTTCTGTGTAAAACCACCAGTGATGGTCAGAATCAGGTGATCCAGATCGGCCGAGCACACACCACTGATAATGAAGACGAGCTGACCAGACTCGCACAGCTGGGTGAACACACACACTGCACAACACAACACACACAGATTCAACACAATTCATTCATTCATTGGTCAACAGTAACAACGTGGGCAGTGATGTGACTGTATAGTGTGTGTGTGTGTGTGTGTGCGCGCGTGCGTGCGTGCGTGCGTGCGCGTGCGTGCGTGTGTGCGTGCACGCGATCTCAGTGTTGTTTGTGTGTAAATGTGTGTGTTTGTTCTGTGCAGGTCTGGATCCTGTGCGCTTGAGACAGACAGCAGTGATCTCAGGTCAGAGCAGCACTCGCCGCATTGGAGATTATAAAGTCAAGTTCAACTACACAGACATCGACGTGCTCAGGTGTGTGTTCATCTGTCAGTAATCACACACACACACATTAAAGAGCACCTATTATGCAGAAATAACTTCTATAAGCCCGGTTGTGTGTGTGTGTGTGTGTGTGTGTGTGTGTGTGTGTGTGTGTGTGTCAGCAGTGTGAATATCTCCAGCAGCCTCTGATGGTGATCATGAATTAATTGCATTTGTTATAATCAGACTTTGATTGACATTCTCCCTTTGTACGTGTCATCAGAGGGGGAAAGCCCCGCCCACTAGTGCCCATCTCTCCCTCATTAGCATAAACTGCAGCCCTGAGTGAGAAGCACACGGGCGGAGAGGAGGAGGGGTTAATATTTGGTTTTATTAAAGCAGCAACCAAACAAACACGTGTTTAAATATTGTTCACAGTGCAGCAAAGCATAAGCCAATCATCGCAGAGCCTGAGATCCACGGCGGCCAATCACTGGCAGGCGTGACGGGCTTCTTGTTGCTGATGTCAGAGGGCCTGATCAAAGCCCTGGAGGCGGCACATGGACCGGAGCAGCTCAACCAGGTAGATCAATAACCAATCAATCAGCTCCAGATGCTGCACAAACACATAGGATGCGTCTCAACCAACACCCTTGTTCACTAGTCAGTGCACTGATTAGGGCGTCAGCCATTTTAAGTGCTTTCTCAATGGCAAAATTCTTCCAGTGCACTGAAACATTCACAGGCTAAAGAGTACCACAGTGCATGTGAAAATAAGGGCGGATCGATACACACTACAAGCGCCCTTAACGGACATTCGGAAGTGTGAAATATGAGTCACCTGACCCAAATCATCAAACGGAACGACAAACAAGAGCCGCTTTTAAAAGAAAACGTTATTTATTTATTATAACATGAACAAACATAGCCAGATAGGTTAGCAAACATTTAGAATTCCCTGAGTGGGTGTGGTCTCTGTTGCTATTCTGATTGGGCGTGGCCTATAATATCTCTGTCTCTATTGATTGCCCAAGTGGGTGTGGCCTCAATTTTCACTGTTTCTATTGATCCCACAAGTGGGTGTGGCCTAAAGGCACTGTTTCTAATTATTCCCTTATGGGCGTGGCCTGAATGTTTTCTGTCTCTATTGATTCTCTGAGTGGGTGTGGCCTAAATGCACAGTTTCTTTTAATTCTCAAGTGGGTGTGGCCTAAATGCTTTTTGTCTCTATTGGTTCCCTGAGTGGGCGTGGCCTAAATGCTCTCTGTCGCTAACGATTTTTGAGTGGGTGTGGCCTAAATGCTCTGTCACTAATGATTTCTGAGTGGGCGTTGCCTAAATGCTCCCTGTCACTAATGATTCCAGAGTGGGTGTGGCCTAAATGTTTTTGTCTTTATTGATTCTGTGAGTGGGCGTGGCCTAAATGCTCTCTGTCACTAATGATTTTTGAGTTGGCGTGGCCTAAATGCTCTGTCGCAAATAATTTTCGAGTGGGTGTGGCCTAAATGCTCTGTCGCTAATGATTTATGAGTGGGTGTGGCCTAAATGCTCTGTCGCAAATAATTTTCGAGTGGGTGTGGCCTAAATGCTCTGTCGCTAATGATTTATAAGTGGGTGTGGGCTAAATGCTCTGTCACTAATGATTTCTGAGTGGGCGTGGCCTAAATGCTCTGTCACTAATGATTTCTGAGTGGGCGTGGCCTAAATGCTCTGTCACTAATTATTTTTGAATGGGCGTGGCCTTAATGCTCTCTGTCGCTAATGAGTTTTGAGTGGGCGTGGCCAAAATGCTCTGTCGCTTCTGATTTTAGATTGGGCGTGGCCTAATTGCTATGTCGCTAATGATTCCCAAGTGGGCATGGCCTAAATACTCTCTGTCGCTAATGATTCCTGAGTGGGCGTGGTCTAAATGCACAGTTTCTATTCACTAATTCTCTTTTGATTCCTGAGGAGATGTGTTGATTCCTCTTGTGGGCGTGGCCTAACTGCGCTGTTTCTCTATGACAGGAGGTAGTGGCGATGGTGGCAGCGGAGCTGGCACAGCAGGGCAGTCTGGAGGCCGCGGCGCAGGCGGTGGTAGAGCGGGTGAAGCGTCTGCATCATGATGTGTTTGTGAGCGGCAGACAGAGGGCGCAACACTGCGCTCACCATGAAGACATGACCCTGCTGATCAGAGTCATCAACTACACACTCGCTGACGGATCGCTTACACCCACACAAGGTACACACACACACACACACACACACAACAACATCATTTTCAGATTATTTCTATTTAGTACATGCAGCAATATATATATATATTCAATAATGTGTGTGTATGTTTCAGGAGGCCGGATCTACCCAGTGTCTGTGCCATACTCAAACCATCAAAGCACCAGTAAAACCAGCGTCACTCTGTCTCTTGTGATGCCGGCTCAGGGAACGCTGACCAACGGCTCCAGCACCTCCTCCACGCTGGAGGGAGACACGCCCACAGCTGGGTAACAAACACACACACACCCACACAAACACACACACTGCCAAGTAATCAAGTAACACACACTCACATGTAACATATTCACACACATGCCCATCTGCCAGATACCACACACACACACACACACACACACACACACACACACACACACACACACACACACACATGTAACAGACTCATCCGCACATACACATATCCACCCCAGGTAACACACATACGCACACAGATATTGAATGTGTAGTTTCAGTAAAGGGCAGCAGCCGTCACTGGTGTGTTGTAGAGCTGCATGTGTTTATAACTGTACCTAAAGCTGTGGGTCATAAATCAACTCATCGATCTGTCTCTACGGCCCCTTACTTAACTGTAGTCTAATGACTCCTCTGATCCCCCTGACCATAGACACCTTACAGCCTATCAGTGAGCTTCCTGACCACACCCCCACCTGCCTGTCTGATCCCGCCCCTATATCATCCTGTCTCCTTAACCCCACCTCTACCCATATATCTGACCCTCCCCCCATCCTCACCATTTATTCTGACCCCACCCCAAATCTGACCCATCTCTCTGACCCCTCCCCCATCCTCACTCGTCTCTCTGACTCCATCCCCATCATCACTCATATCTCTAACCCCTCCTCCATCCTCACCTGTCTCCCTGACCCCGCCCCCACATGTATCTCTGACCCCGCCCCCATCCTTACCTGTGTCTCTGACTCCACCCCTCCCCCTGTCTGTGCTCCGCCCAGCAATCAGAGCCCCTCGACGACGCTGCAGTCGACGAACACACACACGCAGAGCTCCAGCTCCAGCTCGGGGGATGGCAGCCTGTTCCGGCAGAGGAGCAACCAGGCAGCGCAGCCGGACGAGACGGGCCGCGTGCCGCCATACGTGGACTTCACCCAGTTCTTCCGGCTCTGGGGGAAAGACCACAACGACAGCCAGACTGTGAGCGCAGAGCTAGGGCCACAGTGACCACACACACACACACACATCTGTGAGCGCAGTCTGACGTCTCTGACTGTGTGAATGAATGGAGGAACTGGACTGACTCTATAAAAGGGAATGGACTGTGTTCATTCACGGTGACGTTTGCTTATTACTCTTGAGTTTTTAACCCTTCACATTCTCTGAGCTTCTGTCTTTCTTTCTTCTTGTGTGACGTCTGCCTCATGTAAAGTCACCGAGAGCATTTCTGCAGTCATCTGTCTGTCTGTCCTTCTGTTTTTGTGTTATTGGAGCTTTAGTGCCTTCCTATAATAAACATAGAAGCTTGATTAAATATCTAAAACTGTGTGAATACAACTGGACACTTCAGCGCTTGTGTCTTCCTTTTACATGAAAAAACACTATAGTAACTTATAGTAAACACTAGTGTTTTTAACCATACTGTAGTGAAGTATTTGAATTACTTTGTTGTGGTGATTCTACCGTTGCCATGGTAGCAACATCCATAGACATTACTCTCTGTTGTGGTGATTCTACCGTTGCCATGGTAGCAACATCTATAGACATTACTCTCTGTTGTGGTGATTCTACAGTTGCTATGGTAACACAACATTTATATAGAATACTCTGTTGAGCTGATTCTATAGTTGCTATGGTAATACAGCAACAAATCTGTTGTGTTGATTCTACAGTTGCTATGGCAACAACATCTAGAAATTACTCTCTATTGTGCTGATTCTATAGTTTCTATGGTAATAAAGCAGCAAATATTTCATGGTGATTCTACAGTTGCCAAGGTTACAACATCTATAAAACATTACTCTCTGTTGTGCTGATTCTATAGTTGCTATGGTAACAACATTTATTGAGAGTACTCTGTTGAGTTGATTCTATAGTCGCTATGGTAATACAGCAGCAAATCTGTTGTGGTGATTGTACAGTTGCCCTGGTAACAACATCGAGAAATTACTCTCTGTTGTGGTGATTCTACAGTTGCCATGGTAACAACATCGAGAAATTACTCTCTGTTGTGGTGATTCTACAGTTGCTATGGTAATACAGCAGCAAATCTGTTGTGGTGATTACAGTTACTATGGTAACAATACCTAGAAATTACTCTCTATTGTGCTGATTCTATAGTTGCTATGGTAATACATCAGAAAATATTTTGTGGTGATTCTACAGTTGCCATGGTAACAACATCTATATAAAAATACTCTGTGGTGCTGATTCTATAGTTGCTATGGTAATACAGCAGCAAATCTGTTGTGGTGATTCTACAGTTGCTATAGTAACAACATGTTTAGAGATTACTCTGTGGTGGTGATTTTACAGTTGCTATGGTAACAAAATCTATAGAGATTACTCTCTATTGTGCTGAGTCTCTAGTTGCTATGGTACTACAGCAGCAAATCTTTTGTGGCGATTCTACAGTTGCTATGGTAACACAACATATATAGGCATTACTCTGTTGTGCTGATTCTATAGTTGCTATGGTAATACAGTAGCAAATCTTGTAATTCTACAGTTGCTATGGTAACAATATCTATAGAGAATACTCTGTTGAGCTGAGTCTATAGTTGCTATGGTAATGCAGTAACAAATCATATGTTATGATTCTACAGTTGCCATGGTAACAACATATAGACATTACTCTATTGTGCTGATACTCTAGTTGCTATGGTAATACAGCAGCAAACCTGTTGTGATTCTACAGTTGCTATGGTAACACAGCATCTAGAAATGACTCTATTGTACTGATTCTATAACTATAGGGTATATTATACTACAATACACCACAGTTTACTATAGTACATCTAAAGTATACTGCAGTATTTAGTACTTCGTTATTAATACAGTGTGCTGCATCATTCATTAACATAGTATATACTGTATACTACACTTACTACTATAGTATAGTTTAAAACTCTTTGGTATTTACTATAAACTCATTATAATAGCATGTTTTAACTTTATATATTTTAATTATCATATTAAAATGACAAAAATGTATATATGATTTATTTTGAGTCAGAGCTGCAGTGTTTATCATATTTGATGTGTATCAGTTGTATTTTGCACATCTGTGGATAAACCCCTCCTGACGCCTTTAAATCAGCTGTTTCAGATGTGCATGGATTTAGGACACATTTCCAGTTGTTTTTAATTTGACTGACCACCAGGTGGCGCTAGAACAGTGAGTGTTTTTCTTCAGGATTTCCGGGAAAACACATGAGACTGTAATGATGTTATGAGCAGGAGAGCTGGATGCAGGAGTTTATATATGGAGTATCAGAGCAGGATTCACAGCCTCACATCAATACAAATCCGCTCTGTCCTGCATCTGCTGCACTGACTGCAGATCAGGTTTCACACTGAAACACAGCTGACTGCTGAACATCTGCTGATCTGAAGCCTGCTGGGAATGCAGACTGATGACCAGCACACAGCAAAAAAGACCATTGTGAATAGTATAGAAGGAATGAAAATAATTAAATAAATTAATAACGAAGTCAGGTTATTTAAATTTACACTGACTTTTAATTAATTTTATTTTTATGTATTATTTATTTTACTTTTATTGTCAGTGTTTTTAAGCAAATATTTACTAATATTCAAATGATTATTAAGCACTTTATTCTCTTGAATCTGTTCTTTTTCTGAATTTTTTTTTCACAAATCAGACAAGGTTCATTCATTCATTCACTCATTTTCTTTTCGGCTTAGTCCCTTTATTAATCAGGGGTCGCTACAGTGGAATGAACCACCAACTTATCCAGCATATGTTTTACACAGCGGAAGCCTTTCCAGCTGCAACCCAGTACTGGGAAATCAGGCAAGGTTTAACAGTAGATTTCATTTTTTTTAAAGCACCCCTGTTTTTAAAGGTAAAGATTTTATTTTTTTATTCCTCAGTATATAATATAATATTTTATTTTAGAATTATACATAATTATATTTTATTCCTCAATGAACCGTTTATTGAACAGTTTTTTTTTTCTTGAAGTGTTTTTCATCGGTTAGTTTTTATTGCAAAGCTTAAACAAGAACAGGGAAATCATTTCTCATTATATGTCTCTCACAGATGCAATAAAAGCAGAAAAAACACACTGTTAAGTTAAATGCTTTATGTTTAATCTACTTAAATTTATAAAAACGATTAACTTAACTTATAGATTTGTGTTGTGTGGAACCAAGCATTTTTTACAGCATGTGTGTGAGTGTGTGTGGCTATAAATAGTGTGTGTTCCACATGATGTATGAAGTGTATAAATGTATAATAATAATATTTATTCATAGAGTTGAGAACAAATTATTCGTCCTCCTTTAAAATTTTTTTTTTAATATATTTCTGAACTAGGTCTAATATTTAATGAAGCAAGGACATTTTCACTGTATTTCCGATAATATTTTTACTTCATTTATTGGTTTTATCTGTCTCATACTGGATTCCTGGAGAGCCGCAGCTCTGCACAGTTTTGCTCCGACCCTAATCAAACACAGCTGATCAACTAATCAAGCTGTGTTTCTCAATAGGCATGGGACAGTAACTGATTTCAAGGTATACCGCGGTTTGGAAAAGTCAAGGTTTTAAAACCGCCAACATTTTCTGTAATACAGTTCCTAAGGTATGTGGATGATTTTTATTTACATTTTTATTTAGGACAAGAGTATCTCCAGCAGAGAAGATCTCCAAAGATGCCGTTTTAAATTGTAAAGAAATCTGTGTTTAAACTAATGAAGAAAGCAGAAGGCAGTGATTCATTTTCATTATTCAGCCTGACATGTTTACTGCTCCAATGTTATGAATCTTTCAAAAAATAAAATATATTGTGTTCAAAAGGGGAAAACTATTTAGTTTTTTACCCAGACATTTAAAAGGAAAATATATTAGAGCAGTGATCACAATTCCGTGATAGTTGTATCCAAGGTTATCATACTGTCAGAAACTTATACCGGCCCATGCCTATTCCTCAACCACGTTCCTGGAGCAGCACCAGCTCTGCACATTTTCCATGTCTCCTTATTTAAACACACTGTCATCAGCTCATCAGCAGAGAATGAAAGACCTGTAAGGGGTGTATCCAAAACATGCAGTGCTGGTGCTCCTCCAGGAACATGGTTGAGAAACACTATTCAAGACTACTAGAGACTGTTAAGCAGGTGTGAGTTGGAGGTGATTAGAGTTAAACTGTGCAGAGCTGCGGCCCTCCAGGAATTGAGTTTGAGACCACCATAAAGCGATGATGAATATATGCTGATGCTCCTCTGGTTGTCGCACTTGTGTGTGTGTGTGTGTGTGTGTGTGTGTGTGTGTGTGTGTGTGTGTGTAAATAATGTTGTATGTTTATAATCAGATGTATAAATTGTATGAATATATAATAATAGTAAAAATAATAATACATATATATTAATAAAGTGATGATTTATGGTGATGTGACGCTCCTCCGCTGGTTGTCGCACTAGCTGTGTGTGTGTGTATGTGTGTGTAAATGTTGTTTGTTTCGAAATGATTACGATATAGGCCTATAAAGTGTATGAATTTTAATAATAATACATATAATATTACACATTAATAAAGTGATGATTTATGGGGATATGCAGAGGCTCCTCCGCTGGTTGTCGCACTCGCAGTGTGTGTGTGTGTCGGTGGTCCGGAGGGCGGAGCTGCGGGTCTCTCTCTGCGCCCCCGGTACCGACGGACACACCGATCTCTGCTGGGCGGAAGAGCGTCATTTCAGCTGAAAACACACCGACGGAGACGCGCCGCGGACGGGCTGGCGGAGATCACGCGACGCCAGAGCGCAGCGTCGACGCGCCGAGAGTGATTTTCAGTTTCTCCGCAGCGGGATGGATTTGCAGACGGACGGGCGACACGCGCGCGACCCGCCCGCGTTACCGCTGCTGAAGCATCTCCGACGCCCGAGCGACGCAGCGCGACGCGCCGATGCGAACAAAAGCTCCTCCGCCCGGGAGACCGCTGCGCCTCCATCCGCAATGAACATCTAGAGGAGCGCCAGGCGATGGGTGAGATACACAGATACAGAATCATACACACACAGATAGACAAACACACACAGAGAGATACAGATATAAACACACACACACACACACACACAGCAGCAGCATCTGTCCGCCAAACTAACGGAATCACGGCCGTCTCGGGAATATCTATTCATCCTGATGCTGATCCTCTTCCTCGCGTGTGTGTGTGTGTGTGTGTGTGTGTTCAGATCTGACATTGCAGATTGTTGTTGTCAAAAATGAAGGTGCAGTGTGTTTGTGCATCTCTGGCGTGCGCGCGCGCGCGCGTGTGTGTGAGGGAGAGAGAGAGATTGCAGGCCTCTGACAGACACTGATCCACATTTTGAAGCGGTCTCTCTCTCTCTCTCTCTCTCTCTCTCTCTCTCTCCCTGTGTGTGTGTGTGTGTGTGTGAGTGAGAGAGAGAATGCTGGCCTCTGTCAGACACTGTGATCCACATTTTGAAGCGGTTCGACTCCGCATCAGTGTGTGTGTGTGTGTGTGTGTGTGTGTGTGTGTGTGTGTGTGTGTGTGTGTTCCAATCTGACATTGCATATTGTTGTTGTCAAAAATGAAGGTGCAGTGTGTTTGTGCATCTCTGGCGCGAGTGTGTGTGTATATCTGCAGGCCTCTGTCAGTCACTGTGATCCACATTCTGAAACAGTTTGACTCCGCATCAGTGTGTGTCTGTATGTGTGTGTGTGTGTGAGTGACTGCAGGCCTCTGACAGACACTGTGATCCACATTTGGAAGCGTTTTGACTCTGTATCAGCATGTGTGTGTGTGTTCACTCAGTGGTGTCGCTCTGTGGCCTCACAGCAAGAAGGTCTCTGGTTTGAGTCTCGGCTGGGTCAGTTGGTGTTTCTGTGTGGAGTTTGCATGTTCTCCCCGTGTTGGTGTGGGTTTCCTCTGGGTGCTCCGGTTTCCCCCACAGTCCAAACACATGCGCTATAGGGGAACTGATCAACTAAACTGGCCGTAGTGTTTGAGTATGTGTGTGTGTGTGAGAGAATGAGTGTGTATGGGTGTTTCCCAGTACTGGGTTGCAGCTGGAAGAGCATCCGTTGCGTAAAACATATGCTGGAATAGTTGGTGGTTCATTACACTGTGGCGACCCCTGATGAATTAGAGACTAAGCTGAATGAAAATGAATGAATGTTATGAGGTAAGTGTATTAAAATGAAATATAAAGTGTTGAGGAAAACACTCTTGTACAGCACTAGAACACACACTTTTAGATCGTCTATCATCAGACACAAACTCATCTATTTTGGAATCTGTTAAAAACGCATGACACGTCTGAATTTGGCATCTGAAAAGCATAATAATAATGTTAATAATAACAACGAGATGCTTGACCATTTCTCCAGCCTCTTATAAAAAGACATTTGAAAATTAATGGATAAAAGCTATTTATTTTGGTGTTTGACATTTTTTATTGGCTTTTTTTTAAAATACAGTCTACAATATGCTATAATTAGTTTTCAAGTGTTTATTTTGGTCACGGTGCCTCTGACTTGAAGTTTTTAAAACTCTTTAGATTTCCAAAATCCAGTAAAACATCATGTTACGGTGTAATAGCATTAAAATGAGCATTTAAGACAGTTTGAAGACATTACCATTTAATTCAAATCCAGATATTAACATTAAAGCCTTGTGTTTACATTAGTGATGCAGGATTTGGGGAACATTTGCTTAAACAAATAAATATTTAGATCATGACTGTTTGCCACTGTCATTCATTCATTTTCCTTCAGATTAGTCCCTTTATTTATCAGAGGTGGTGGCGCAGTGGGTAGCACGTTCGCCTCACAGCAAGAAGGTCGCTGGTTCGAGCCTCGGCTGGGTCAGTTGGTGTTTCTGTGTGGAGTTTGCATGTTCTCCCCGTGTTGGCGTGGGTTTCCTCCGGGTGCTCCGGTTTCCCCCATTGGGTATGCTAAAATTGACCGTATTGTATAAGTGTGAATGAGTGTGTATGGGTGTTTCCCTGAGATGGGTTGTGGCAGGAAGGGCATTCGCTGCGTAAAACATGTGCTGGATAAGTTGGCGGTTCATTCCGCTGTGACGACCCCAGATTAATAAAGGCACTAAGATGAAAAGAAAATGAATGATTTATCAGAGGTTGCCGCAGCGGAATGAACCACCAACTTATCCAGCACATGTTTTACACAGTGAAACACCCATATACACACTCACTCACACACACACTCATACACTACGGCCAGTTTAGTTGATCAAGGTGTTATATGTTATTATATTACATTCATCCATTCATTTTCCTTCAGCTTGGTCCTTTACATTCTGCCACAGCGGAATGAACCACCAACTATTCCAGCATATGTTTTACACAGCGGATCCCCTTCCAGCTGCAACCCAGTACTGGGAAACACCCATACACACTCATTCTCACACACACACACACACACACTCATACACTACGGCCAGTTTAGTTGATCAGTTCCCCTATAGTGCATGTGTTTGGACTGTGGGGGAAACCGGAGCACCCGGAGGAAACCCACACCAACACGAGGAGAACATGCAAACTCCACACAAAAACACTAACTGATTCGAACCAGCGACCTTCTTGCTGTGAGGCCACAGTGCGACACCACTGAGCCACTGTGTCGCCCTCTTAATAAATTCATGTCATCATATTAAAACATCTGTTTTTTAGGAAACAACGCTGGAAATGGAGTGTGTGTGGCATCACTAGCGCATCATCACACACACACACTCTATCTCTCTTGATTTGAACATTCTTACAGTCCTTTGTGATATTGAGGCATGTAAGTCAGCGAAATATCTAACCCTGTCCTGGTGTTTTCTGGACATTTAAATGAAAAATTGTAGTTTTTATCTTGTGTGTGAAGCTGCACACTTGTTTTTTTGTTTTCTGCATGAATGCTTTCAACATGTTTACACAGTATCAGGCCTCAAAAACACATGGGAATGATAAAAGCTTGACTTTATTATTACATTTTATAGTGACTCCACAGCTCACATGCGTGTGTGTGTGTGTCAGTCTGTTGAGCACTGCAGATCCTCACATGTGAATATTGCAGATGTGGATGCATGAATGAGGTGTTGTGCAGCTCGGCTTTTGGGTTATTGTGTTCTTAACAGTGTGCTGAGATTCTCAAGTGATGTTTGTTCACTTAAAAGCAAAAGATCTGTGTGTGTGTGTGTGTGTGTGTGTGTGTGTGTGTGTGTGTGTGTGTGTGTGTGTGTGTCTGTGTGTGTGTGTTTGTGGGCCGGTTACGTTCTCTCTTCTGTTCTGCTTGGTGGTTTTGTAGGTAATTATATGGATTGAGTTTCAGCTCACAGGTGACTGACCTGTGTGTGTGTGTGTGTGTGTGTGTGTGTGTGTGTGTGTACATGCGATGAGCAGATGTTGGGTCTCATGTCATCATCAGCTCATATGGTGTGTAAGATAACAGACAAACACAATGTCTTGATGAAGACAACATTTGGCTGACGGTTTACTCACAGAGTCAGTGTCTGTGTGTGTGTGTGTGTTTGAGTGTTTATTGTTCACCTTCTGTCTAGTGTCATTGTGTGTTGAAGATTGTGTGTTTGAGAGAGAGAGAGAGAAAGAGAAAGTGTGTGTGTGTGTGTGTGTGTGTTTGAGAGTGTATTATGGGTATAAGTATATTTATATGAGTGTATAAGTTGATTGTGTGTGTGTGAGAGAGATAGAGAGAGATGTAAAGCGTCAGAATGTGTGTGTGTGTGTGTGTGTGTGTGTGTGTGTGTGTGTGTGTGTGAATGTTATAGAGATAGTGTGTACCTTGTATTCTCCAAATGTCCCTACAAGTATAGCATTACCAGTAAATTTTGACCTTGTGGGGACGTTTTTGTTGTCATTAAGTCCCCATAAAGGTAGCTGTACAAATGTGTGTGTTCTAACAAAATCCTTACGCTAAAATTCAAAGCAACACAGGCTCATTGTGGATATGTACCCCCGTATACATTTCTGGAGATCATGAATTATGTAGCCAGAGGTACTTTGTCTGCATTTTGTCTTTAAAGTGAACACTACTGGGCGGTTTGACGTTGCTGCCGACTTCTGTTTCTTTTCACTCTAGCAGCTGACCGCTTACCTCCGTATGGACGGTTTTCCAGCTGTTACCAGTTTGTCCAGTGGTGTGCTGTGTACGTCAGCGAGAGAAGCAGAGGTTTGAGTCCAGCGAAGAACAGTTCCACAACAAAAAAGCCCAAAAATAAAACAAACAAGTAAATAACAGGGTGAACATGTGGTAAAAATCAGACGAGGGCTTTTCTTTTTCTGGATTGTTTTTAAAACACTATTGGTTGGGTTTAGGGAAGGGGCAGGGTGGACCAGTCGATCAGTCAGTCAGTCAGTCAGTCAGTCAGCGGCCTCTAGTGGATTTACATGAGAACAGCAGGTGTGAATGGCACTCGAGACAAATCTGAGATCTCAAAATGCATACACAGCGCCCTCTGGTGGATTCACAAAAACTGCAAAAAAAAACGTATCTCCTGGCACACATTTGGTGTTCTGCAGAAATGTATACAGGGGTACGTATCCATAATGGGCTTGGGCTGATTAACACGTATTTTATCAGTTGAGTTCACTGTGATGAACATCGATAACCTGACAATAAAGATCATCAACAGATCATCACACAAAGCATTCTGGGAATGAAAAATGAGCAACTGAAGTGACTGAATAAAGATTAAAGATCAGGGGGCTTGATTATGTGGTCATATGAAGTGTGTCTCTTCAGCTGACTCTAATCAAACTCAGAAACTTCTCTCAATGTACAAACGTTCTTCTTGTAATGTTAAAAGAACATTCATTTAATGTTATAGAGTCTCGGTAACGTTGGCACAAATATTCCCAGCAGGCACAGGACGTCAGCATGATGTCAGATTGGCGTTGTACCATAACATCATGTTGACGTTGCATTTTGTTTGGAAATTAAAATCAGGTTGGTGTCAGAACCCAACGTCAGGCCGACATCAACGTCCAACCTATAATCAACCAAATATCAACGTCTTATGATGTTACAGCTTGACGATTGTCGACGTTATCACTATGACGTCTATTAGATGTTGGATTTTGGTTGCCATACCTGACGAATAATGTTGGTTTAAGACGATTTGGGTCACTTTTCAACACAACCAAATATCAACGTCATTTGACATCATTATTGGACGTCAAAATAACGTTGTCCTTAGGCGCTGGCTAGATATTGAATTTTGGTCAACTGACATCACGACCTAAATCTAACCTAATATTAATGTCTTATGACTGCAGTAAGAAGGTCGCTGGTTCGAGTCCCAGCTGGGTCAGCTGGTGTTTCTGTGTGGAGTTTGCATGTTCTCCCGGTGTTGGTGTGGGTTTCCTCCAGGTGCTCCGGTTTCCCCCACAGTCCAAACACATGCGCTACAGGGGAACTGATCAACTAAACTCGCCGTAGTGTATGAGTGTGTGTATGTGTGTGTGTGTGTGTGAATAAGTGTGTATGAGTGTTTCCCAGTACTGGGTTGCAGCTGGAAGGGCATCCGCTGTGTAAAACATATGCTGGAGTAGTTGGCGGTTCATTCCACTGTGGTGACCCCTGATTAATAGAGACTAAGTTGAAAAGAAAATGAATGAATGACATGTGTCTGCTGGGTTGTTTGCATGGGTATTTTCACATGGTTTGGTTGTAGATCCATTAGCATGTTTCTAATATTACTGTCACTGTCTCTACTGTTTTAACCCTTAAGCCTCAGTATTAGCATGTGTTTTGCATAATTGTACATTGACATGTTTCTTTAAAGAACACCTATTTGACCCCTTTTTCCAGATGTAAGATCAGTCTTTTGTGTCTCCAGAATGTGTGTGTAAAGTTTCAGCTCAAACACTCCTCAGATGATTGACTAGAGCTTTCAGAATGTTGGATTTTCAGCTCTGAGCACACTGCAGCTGTTTTAGTGGCCTGTGCCTTTAATGCTGGTTCTCCCCAGAGACGTGCAGAGACCTTTTAAGGGGCAGGGGTTCAAATGGAAAAAAGGGCACTTTTTATTAAATAATAGTAATAATTGTACTTCAATAAATGAAATATATTATAATGAGATTATTAAGGAGAATTCACTCTAAATTCACCATATACTCACCCTCAAAACTGAGAATTCTGTCACCATTTACTCACCTTTTACTTGTTTTTTTCTTCTGTTGAACACACAAAATAATATTTGGAAGAAAGCAGGAAACCTGTAACCATTGACTCTCATATTTGTTTTTCCTACTCTGGAAGTCAATCATTTCAAGTTTATAGCTTTCTTTAAAATATCTTCTTTAATCTTTTATTCGTTAGTGTTCAACAAAATAAAGAAACAAAGAAATGGAGCCACTTGAGGGTGAGTACATGTAAATGTTTGTGTGAACTATCCCTTTTCAATCTATTATTTTTGTTTGAGTTTTTTTTTCTGTTGAACAAAATAAAATATTTTGATGAATATCGGACACACTGATTGACTGACTTCCATAGCTATCTTATATGTACATGTTTTATAGCTTCAATTGACATTATATATTCTGTGTGACTGCAAAAACAAGAGGGCAATAATTTCACTATCCAGCTGTCGTTTCTCCATTACATTAGCCTGTATGCCTATGATATTGCCCTGGCTAAACTTTAGCTAACTTATTACATGCTTGTTAATCAGGAGGATGTTAGCAAGATAAAACAGCCTATTTGCTTTTGAACTTTTGCATGAATATCTGATGTTAAATTTGAGCCTCAGGTAGTCTTTTGTTAACCGTTACTCACCTCCACACAATGAAGATGAATGACGGATGAATTTACATCGGCGGTACTGTTGATCATATCGCGCTGCCGTAACAGAGGTCAGCTAGTAATGTATGTTTTACACACACTCCGTCTGCAGTGTGTGTATGGGTCAGACTGTAAAGCTTTGGCCCAGATGCAGTCCGTGTGCAATGCGCATGCAGGAGTTGGCATAGGCGCTGACAGACGTTACTCCACTATTGACACCTTACTTTCGAGGCGAGAGTAACAATGTAAATAGAGTCTTCGTTAGAGCATTCGCCTCGCATGTGTTTTTTCTTTCCAAATCGTTCGAGGCTCGCTTGGAGCGGCTAGACTAAAACTAAGATATACTTTAAAATGTAGCTTTTTTATTGTTTGACAGGGAAAGCGGTCCTTAAATAGAACACGCATTAACTTATACATATATTATATTATTAGTAGTATTAAAAAATATATATTATCCCCAGAAAAAAACAAGGGCACTTTCTCTCCAGGAGAAAAAAAGGGCAGGGGCTCAAGCACCCAAAGCCCCCACCTCTGCACGTGCCTGGTTCTCCCCGCCCACCGCTCCCACATGCCTGTCAGAGTGTGCCTCAGTCTCCGCCTCGGCTGCGTCAGATAATCAGCACAGTGACAGACATGAAGGCAGCAGATCTCGCATAACATCAGTGAGTTACAAAGTTTATGCACACACACACACACACACACACACAGCGTGCACGTTTAACTTTGCACTGCTTTTGCACAGGATACAGGTTAATCTCCACTGCTGTATGGACATCCGTTATGTTAATGTAGAAAATAAACCTGATTTAACGTCCACAAACCTGGACTGAAGCATCTTCCTTTATAAGTGTACTGACACACGGCTGTGCTGATGAATTACACTGATTTTACTGTCTTTATGACAGGCATGCTCTGATTTAATCACGTGTTAAACTTGTGACACTGATTCTTGATCACATCTGATGATGACTGATGATCACAGAGAGCTGAACAGATCTTTTAATCTCGGTTGCTTTGCGCACGTCCTGTATTGTTGATATGATTATACGCGTTACTATGGAGACATGTTAATATGAGGCTGTCAGTCAATTGGGTGGGCGGGGAAACCGCACTCATACGTCTCGTTGCGGTCGGCCTCAGAATGGGAGGGATTTGGATCCTATTTTAACATCAGGAAATTTAAATAAGAGACTTATTGTGTTTCTATCAGCTCAATATGACTGTGGACACACTATACTACACACAGCTCTGTCCAAACAGCTCACAGAAGAGGAGGTTCAGCATTGCTGCCCTTTAATGTTTGCATAATGAACACAAATCTATTTTTTATATATTGAACACATTAGTAAATCATGCTTTTCATTAACAGAGCTAACTTATTTTAATTATTGTTTGCTGAGGAAATACATTAAAACAAACTCCAGACGGACAGAAGCTGCAGGAGAAATGAGTTTATATTCAGAAGCAGAAGTGGAGTCAGCTTTATTTCTCGAGGCCCGAGATATAAACAGCAGAACAGCAGAGTCTCAAATAAAACTCTCTCTCTCTCTCTCTCTCTGTGTGTGTGTGTGTGTGTGTGTGTGTGTGTGTGTGTGTGTGTGTGTGTGTGTGTGTGTGTGTGTGTGTGTGTGTGTGTGTGTGCACGCAGCGGTGTCTCCTTACAGCTGAACACACCTACTGCAGCCAAAATGGAGCTGACCTGTGTTTGACCTCTGAGTATGTTTGTATGATGGAATGTTCCACTGGCGTCCGTTAGCAGGGGGGGGGGGGAGATCTGCACACAAAATCACACAATCACACACACAGATGCACACACCTCCAGCTGTGCACTTCCTGTTCTCTAATGACAGCTTCCTGTTTGTGAGCTTCAGTTTCTCTCTGTCCTGTTCAGACGTGTTTGATTTGATCAGATCATCATACTTTCATTCCTTTATGCTGATGTGTGTGTGTGTGTGTGTGTGTGTGTGCGTGTGCGTGTGTGTGTGTTCTCGTCTTGAGTATTGTC
>LR812524.1:657131-679631 GCA_903798195.1 Danio kyathit | reverse complement strand
GCTGGTTTAGGCTGGTCTGTAGCTGGCTTTAGCTAGTCTTTAGTTGGTTTAATCTTGTTTTAGCTGTGTTTAGCTGGTCTTTCACTGTGTTTAGCTGGTCTTTATCTGGTTTTAGCTGGCCTCTAGCTGTGTTTAGCTGGCCTTTAGTTGGTTTTAGCTGGTCTTTAGCTGATCTTTCATGTTTAAGCTGGTCTATAGTTGGTTTTATCTGGTTTTAGATGTTTAAGCTGGACTTTAGTTTGTTTAAGCAGGTATTTAGCTTGGTGTAGCTGGTCTTTAGCTGGTCTTTAGTTGTTTTAGCTAGTTTTAGATGGTTTTATCAGGTGTTTAGCTGATTTATCTTGTTTTAGCTGGTCTTTAGTTGGTTTTATCTGGTTTTAGATGTGTTAGCAGGACTTTAGTTGGTTTACGCGAGTCTTAAGCTTAGTAAAACTCATTCTTAGTTGGTTTTATCTGGGTTTTAGCTAGTTTATCTGGTTTAAGCTGGCCTTTAGCTGGTCTTCAGTTGGTTTTATCTGGTTTTAGATGTTTAAGCTGGACTTTAGTTGGTTTACGCGGGTCTTAAGCTCGGTTAAACTCATTCTTAGTTGGTTTTATCTGGTTTTTAGCTAGTTTATCTGGTTTAAGCTGGCCTTTAGCTGGTCTTTACTTGGTTTTATCAGGTTTTTAGCTGATTTATCTTGTTTAAGCTGGTCTATAGTTGGTTTTATCAGGTTTTTAGCTGATTTATCTTGTTTAAGCTGGTCTATAGTTGGTTTTATCTGGTTTTAGATGTTTTAGCAGGACTTTAGTTGGTGTCCGCGAGTCTTAAGCTTGGTATAACTCGTTCTTAGTTGGCTTTATCTGGTTTTTAGCTAGTTTATCTGGTTTAAGCTGGCCTTTAGCTGGTCTTCAGTTGGTTTTATCTGGTTTTAGATGTTTAAGCTGGACTTTTGTTTGTTTAAGCAGGTTTTTAGCTGGTTTAAGCTGATCTTTAGCTGGGTTTAGCTAGTATTTAACTTGTTTAATCTGGTTTTAGCTGTGTTTAGCTGTTTTTTTCCGCTGTTTTTTTACTGGTCTTTAGCTGGTTTAGGCTGGTCTGTAGCTTGGTTTTAGTTAGCTTTAGCTGGTCTTTATCTGGTTTCAGCTGGCCTCTAGCTGTGTTTAGCTGGTCTTCAGTTGGTTTTATTTGGTGTTTAGCTGATTTATCTTGTTTAAGCTGGTCTATAGTTGGTTTTATCTGGTTTTAGATGTGTTAGCAGGACTTTGGTTGGTTTACACGAGTCTTAAGCTTAGTAAAACTCATTCTTAGTTGGTTTTATCTGGTTTTTAGCTAGTTTATCTGGTTTAAGCTGGCCTTTAGCTGGTCTTTAGTTGGTTTTATCAGGTTTTTAGCTGATTTATCTTGTTTAAGCTGGTCTATAGTTGGTTTTATCTGGTTTTAGATGTTTTAGCAGGACTTTAGTTGGTGTCCGCGAGTCTTAAGCTTGGTATAACTCGTTCTTAGTTGGTTTTATCTGGTTTTTAGCTAGTTTATCTGGTTTAAGCTGGCCTTTAGCTGGTCTTCAGTTGGTTTTATCTGGTTTTAGATGTTTAAGCTGGACTTTAGTTTGTTTAAGCAGGTTTTAGCTTGGTGTAGCTGGCCTTTAGTTGGTCTTTTGTAGTTTTAGCTAGTTTTAGATTGTTTTAGCTGTATTTTGGCTGGTTTAAGCAACCGGCTCCTTCTCAGGACCTGCTCAAACCAGCAGCTTTGCTTCATACCCAAGCAGCATATGCTATATTTTATCAAGCAGTCGCACAGAGTTGTTCTGTGGTGTGAGAAAGTCACTCTGTGCATGTGTTTGTGTGTGTGTGTGTGTGTGTGTGTGTGTGTGTGTGTGTGTGTGTGTGTGTGTGTGTGTGTGTGTGTAGGAGTTTGGCTGACGATGTTGCTCTTTTATTCGTCTCGTCTTCCCACAGTTATGCGCGGGTTTATTTGCGTCTTGCGATTCCTGCGTCACAACACCTGATCATCCAATCAGAGCTCTGTTCCTCTCATTAACTGGTTCAGCTGGTCATTTAACAGCTTCTTTGCTAATTCAGCCTCTTCCTGCACTGCATCCTCAATGTGTGTGCCTGAATGCAGGAAATCTGTTTGTTTGCTTTGGAAACATGCAGACGCCCGACCGGAGCTTTCAGAGATTCAGCTGTGTGTGTGTGTGTGTGTGTGTGTGTGTGTGTGTGTGTGTGTGTGTGTGTGTGTGTGTGTGTGTGTGTGTGTGTGTGTGTGTGTGTGTGTGTGTTGTGTGTGTGTTTTTGTGTGTGTGTGTGAAAAAACACAGAGTAGATAATTGACGGAGGTTTTACAGCACACATATTTACACAAGTACACAAACACGCATATAAATTCTCATCCAACCAGAATTCCCTGCTGCTGGGAAATGCACACCAGTACTTAAGCTTTTCTTGTGAATTGCAATCTGAATGCAACATTGCACAGAATATCAGATGCATCTAAGAGTCTCACACACTCTCCCGAAGTGTCTTCACACACACACATACACACACACATACACGCTCCTGATGGGAATGACTGTCGAGAAGCTTCTCATTGGTGTTGTGTTACTATCGCGCATGATCTGAAGGGTCAAACACACTGAAGAGCTTCTGTTCTGCAGATGGAGACAAAATCACAATCACATCCTGCTTTCTGGCGCCGGAAATGCCCCAAAATCATCTTTATTTTTCTGTCCAGTTACTAGGGAAGTTGGTACTATCCAAAATGTAATGTTTTATGCATTATTTTTGTAGAAATGAATGCTCTCAGAATGTGACTTAACACAACACCTTAACTGAAGGATGTTCATAAGACCTAATGCATGCTTTAGTAATCATTCCTGCTCTCTAAACTCAGTCTCTCTGTGTTTCAGGATGAAAATGAGACGTCACAGGGTTTTCTTGATTTGCACGGTGGGACTGTGTGTCATTTCCTTCCTGCATTACTACAAGGCTCTGCACTATGTGTCCCTGCTGAGGGAGCTGTCTGCACCCTACCCCAACATCAAGTCCTTCATCATGGTCACCGGGTTCTTCTGGAAGGAGGGCAGCACCATGTCCAGTGCGACCCCGGAGGAAGCGCCGCCGGACGGGAAGCTGCGGGCCGCAGGAGGCCTGGAGCTGGATCTAGATACGGGACAGGAGCCCGGAGCACCACAGCCTTGGAGGAGACCTGAAGAAGTGCAGCGCAGGAGCTCCAGCACCACTGAGGTACTGCTCCAGCTCATCTTTATCTTTACTTCTATAGCGCTTTTACAATGTAGATCTGCTTAACATAGATTAACCCTTGTGTGCTGTTCAAATTGACTCACCTTTGGTTATGTTAGTGGCTGTTCTTGCCCCATTGACTTCCATTATAATCACTTTTCTTGATTGCAAAGCCATGGCAGTGTATAATCATGCATTCTTGAGTGTTGCTGATTAATAATAATAATAATAATAATAAGGTGCTTATTTTGAGTTTCTCAAACACCTTGCATAGTCCGCATATAGGGTGGATTGTTACTGACACTTTCAATTAAATCAATTCAACATTTTAGTATATATTATATTCCAAAATGCATAAAAAATACATCTCATTCTCTGTGTGTGTGTTCTTGAATCAGGTTCATAAGGTGGGTTTGGTCCCCTGGCAGCCCAGCAGCCCGACCGACCCAAAAGCCGACTCTCAGAGAGACACTGAAGTGAGATCCGCCGTAAACAAACACCAGCCGCGCCACATTTCGACTCCGGACCCGCTGGAAACTCTGGGCGATCTGCACCGCCGCACACACCTGCTCCAGGATGACCGCAGCCCGTACTTTGTGCGTACTAAAGCGGGCGCGCTGTGCTTCCGGCAGGGAACAGAGGTGGTGCCACCCAAAGACGAAACGCTAAAAACAAAACCGAGCGCCGCAGGACTGATCCAGCGGAGAATACTGCAGAAACCCGACGAGTCCAAGACTTCGGGAAAATCAGTGGAGGAATCCGGACTCTCTCGAGGGAAGCCAAAACGCGGAAAGAGACTAGTAAAGTGTGTTTGTCGTCCAGGATGGCACGGCCCCTACTGCGGCGTGCCCACAATGGTGTACCACTCCAATCTGCCAACAAAAGAGAGGCTGACGCCTCGTGAAACTCCTCGGCGTGTAATTAACGCCATTAACGTAAACCACGAGTTTGACCTGCTGCACGTGCGCTTTCGGGAGCTCCTGCAGGCGGTCGATGTGTTTCTGGTATGTGAGTCTAACTTTACAGCGTACGGCGAGAGGCGTCCGCTCAGGTTCCTCAATCTGCTGCTCAACGGGACGTACGATTACGTGCGGCACAAGATCCTCTACGTCTTCCTGGATCATTTCCCAGACGGCGGCCGGCAGGACGGGTGGATTGCAGATGATTACCTGCGCACCTTCCTGACTCGAAACGGGATATCTCGGGTTGCAGGAATGCGTCCGGATGATGTTTTTCTCATCAACGATGCTGATGAAATCCCGGCTCAAGAAGGCATTCTGTTCCTTAAGCTGTTCGACGGCTGGACGGAGCCTTTCGCTATTCACATGCGTAAATCTCTGTATGGGTTTTTCTGGAAGCAGCTGGGCTCGCTGGAGGTGGTGTCCGGGTGCACCGTCGGGATGCTGAGGGACGTCTATGATAACGATGGGATTCGGCTGCGGAGACGGGAATATTACACCATGCCGGGGTTTCGGAAGTACGAGAATGACACCGGACACATCCTGGTGCAGTGGTCCATCGGGAGCCCGTTTCATTTCGCAGGCTGGCACTGCTCCTGGTGTTTCACACCAGAGGGAATTCACTTCAAACTCATTTCAGCCCAAAACGGCGACTTTCCCCGCTGGGGTGATTATGAGGACAAACGGGACCTCAACTACATCCGGGAGCTGATCCGCACTGGCGGCTGGTTCGACGGCTCCGTGCAGGAATACCCGCCCTCGGACCCTAAGGAGCACATGTACGCCCCCAAATACATGTTGGAGAATTACGGTCTCTACCGATACCTGTTGGAGAACCCGTACGCCAAACAGTTTAAACCGGGAGGTGCGTAGGGAAGAATGAGAACCAAACACTCGCTCTTTCATTGGTCAAAACTCTCGAGTCGATCTGTCCAATGGCTGAGCGCCTCATGTGAACACAGAGAAACACAGCAGTTCTGTCTGGTCAATGTTTACATGATCTCCAGCGCTCTGCGGTAGACGCCTCCTGTGTTCATTGTACATGAATTTCTGTGTGTGTGTTTGTGAGTGTGTGTGTGAGAGAGTGAATGTGTGTGTGGGTGAATTTCATTAGTGCACAGACTTTCTTGCTTGCACTTCAGAATCAAAAAAAGGAAACTCATTGCACAAATGCCACATTTATTTGGGGGGGCGGTTTGTTGACAGCTTGTAAATTCCTCCGAACTCAAATGTCTTTTTCTTCGGTCAGAAAAAAAAATCTTTGTGTACCATTGTGAGCTGTCCTGAATGAGTTTGTGGACGAGAGAGAGAGAGACAGAGAGAATCAGGGCTTTGTTTGAGCTCTGATGGAGCAGATATGGGAGAGATTGTGTTGAGCCGGAGATTTTCACTCACACAAACGAGATTCCTGTCTGAGAAATCCTGACGGAAAACATCCTGAAGCTGGGAAAGAGCTGTTTTTGTTGCTGTTAGATATTTAGTTTGTGATAATGTGAACCAGCCATGTTGTGCACACTATTAAGGAGATGTCAGATAAAATAAGACGAGCTCTGTTGAGTTTTAAGATATCATAGCTGCAGCCCGACACAAAGATCATCCTGAATCATATGCGGCCTTCTAAGAAACCTTCTTTTTGCCAAATTTAGATCTTCTAATTCATCCTTTTCAAAAAAAGCCATGATATGAGAATGCACTTTGATGAACTTCATGGAAGAATCATGGACAAAAGTCCTGTATGGATGCCAATTAAGGTGATTTTATTGTCATCTGAATCCAGAAGTTCCCCTGTGAAAAAATCCCTGGCTGAAATATCTAACAAACAGTCATGTGGTGATTTAATTGCTGTCCAAATTCACATCTCTGTGTGTCTATACACTGTCAGAAATAAAGGTACGTGAGCTGTCACTGGGGTGGTTCCTTTTCAAAAGGTGCACATTTGTACTTAAAGGGTTCATATTGGTACCTCAAAAGTATATATTAGTACCTAAAAAGTTTAAGAGGAACACTTTTGTACGTTTAAGTGTACCCTTGAGGTGTATATATGGATCATTTAGGTACAAATTTGTACCTTTTGAAAAGGCACCACCCCAGTGACAGCTCGTGTACCTTTATTTCTGAGAGTGTAGGGGATCCATCCAAAAGTCATCTTGTAAATCCCTTGTGCACCGTGTAGTTGCACTTCATGGTTATTTGCACTAATTTGTATTAAAAATGGACACTTGCATTAGTGAAGTGCTGGTAATGGAGTGTCCGTGAGTCCACTTATTATTGCCTATCTGATAAAGTTGTGTTGTGTTGCGCTCCAGTTTAATTGACAATGATTGTTGTCGATGCTGATCCAGTGTGTGTTTAGCAAGAGTTTCATTCGATTTAGAGTGGAACTCTACAGGGATTTTCCATGCCATATTGGAGAATCTGAATTGTAGCATGTGATTGATCATAAGACACTTGTAGTTCCACATTTGTAGGATTACAAAGTCATGATTTAATCGCCATCAGAAAGCAGGTTTTCCTTTCACAGATAATTGCTTTCCACCCTCACAGAAATCTGATATATGCAAATTAACTATGACATGCAAGTTCATATTTGGACTTTACATATATAAAATAGACCCAGACTTCTGCCAAAAGATAATAAGACGCTGTACAAGAGGCATCATTGTGGAAAATAATATTTCTCAGCTTTTATTTACATTTGAACAGAAAGTGTCAGTCAGAATCTGCCGGGGGGTTGAATAATTTCAAGCTTGACTGTATATAATTTGCATATATTTCCATGTATCAGATTTCTATAAGTGCGAATAGCCCTGATTATATTCACGATAGCCTAAATGCTGGAAATCATTGCTAACAGCAGCTGTTGTGAGCTCAGCATTGTTCATCAGGGTGGACCGCATTCAGACATGCAGATCACTGTGTTTTGGAAAAGAGCCTCGTAGTGTTTGGTGGTCTTGGCTCTCTTGGGTTTTAATTTCTAAGTGAAAGCAGGAAACAGTTTCTATTACGAAATCCTGGGCTGGAAATTCCCTGCTGTCAGAGATCTGATCATGCGGGACGTGTGGGGAATCACATTTACAGCGCGAGAAATCCTGACAGCAGCCATTCTGTCTTCATCTGGGGGTCTTAAAGTCCACATTAGACCTGCATTAGTGTCTTCACCGCCTTCAGTTCCGCTTGCTCTGAATGAATTGTCAAACATTGAGTTAAAAATGGTCATTTTAGAGCACTTCACAGGACCTTTAAGTTTCATATAAACTCCCACAGGCGTATGATTACAGCAGTAGAACAGATAATTTCCGCTTAACATGATCTCAGCTAAAAACAGATCTCCAGATATAGGAACTGTCTGGGTTAAACTGAACCTTCACGCTGAATTATATACGGCCCGCGGTTGAGGGTCATCAAATCATGCAAACAAGCGATTACTCACTAGTGTGTGCTTTAAAGGGCGCTCTGCTGTGACGCCTTCATGTGCCCTGCTCATGTCACTGTCTGCCGTCCTGCCATTCCTACATGTATAAACAGCCTAAAGATAGAGACGGATCTCAGAGAGACAGACAGGTGCTCGTGTGTTCAATGATCTGTTCTGCAGCTCGCTTCAGGCCTGTGAGATCGACCCTTCCTCTGCTGTCAGGGGATTGTGCGCTGTATGTTTGGGCTGTTGAGATTCAGCAATCAATTTTTAGATGTTTAAATGCATTGCGATTTCCTCTGGAATCAATTCTACACTTTTAAACTGCAGATGGCGCTCTAGACTAGTTTTTTTCTAGGCTACTGTTTAACAGCAGATGGTGGTCTAGACTAGTTTTGAACAACAGATGGCGCTCTAAGCTAGTTTTGAACAGCAGATGGCGTTCTGGGCTAGTTTTGAACAACAGATGGCGCTCTAGGCTAGTTTTGAACAACAGATGGCGCTCTAGACTAGTTTTTTTCTAGGCTACTGTTTAACAGCAGATGGTGGTCTAGACTTCTTTGAACAACAGATGGCGCTCTGGGCTAGTTTTGAACAACAGATGGCGCTCTAGGCTAGTTTTGAACAGCAGATGGCGCTCTGGGCTAGTTTTGAACAACAGATGGCGCTCTAGGCTAGTTTTGAACAACAGATGGCGCTCTAGACTAGTTTTTTCTAGGCTACTGTTTAACAGCAGATGGTGGTCTAGACTTCTTTTGAACAACAGATGGCGCTCTGGGCTAGTTTTGAACAACAGATGGCGCTCTAGGCTAGTTTTGAACAACAGATGGTGCTCTAGGCTAGTTTTGAACAGCAGATGGCGCTCTGGGCTAGTTTTTAACAGCAGATGGTGGTCTAGACTAGTTTTGAACAACAGATGGCGCTCTAGGCTAGTTTTGAACAGCAGATGGCGCTCTAGGCTAGTTTTGAACAGCAGATGGCGCTCTGGGCTAGTTTTTTTTCTAGGCTACTGTTTAACAGCAGATGGTGGTCTAGACTAGTTTTGAACAACAGATGGTGCTCTAGGCTAGTTTTGAACAGCAGATGGCGCTCTGGGCTAGTTTTTAACAGCAGATGGTGGTCTAGACTAGTTTTGAACAACAGATGGCGCTCTAAGCTAGTTTTGAACAGCAGATGGCGTTCTGGGCTAGTTTTGAACAACAGATGGCGCTCTAGGCTAGTTTTGAACAACAGATGGCGCTCTAGACTAGTTTTTTCTAGGCTACTGTTTAACAGCAGATGGTGGTCTAGACTTCTTTTGAACAACAGATGGCGCTCTGGGCTAGTTTTGAACAACAGATGGCGCTCTAGGCTAGTTTTGAACAACAGATGGTGCTCTAGGCTAGTTTTGAACAGCAGATGGCGCTCTGGGCTAGTTTTTAACAGCAGATGGTGGTCTAGACTAGTTTTGAACAACAGATGGCGCTCTAGGCTAGTTTTGAACAACAGATGGCGCTCTAGGCTAGTTTTGAACAGCAGATGGCGCTCTGGGCTAGTTTTTTTCTAGGCTACTGTTTAACAGCAGATGGTGGTCTAGACTAGTTTTGAACAACAGATGGTGCTCTAGGCTAGTTTTGAACAGCAGATGGCGCTCTGGGCTAGTTTTGAACAGCAGATGGTGGTCTAGACTAGTTTTGAACAACAGATGGCGCTCTAAGCTAGTTTTGAAACAGCAGATGGCGCTCTGGGCTAGTTTTGAACAACAGATGGCGCTCTAGGCTAGTTTTGAACAACAGATGGCGCTCTAGACTAGTTTTTTCTAGGCTACTGTTTAACAGCAGATGGTGGTCTAGACTTCTTTTGAACAACAGATGGCGCTCTGGGCTAGTTTTGAACAACAGATGGCGCTCTAGGCTAGTTTTGAACAGCAGATGGCGCTCTGGGCTAGTTTTGAACAACAGATGGCGCTCTAGGCTAGTTTTGAACAACAGATGGCGCTCTAGACTAGTTTTTTCTAGGCTACTGTTTAACAGCAGATGGTGGTCTAGACTTCTTTTGAACAACAGATGGCGCTCTGGGCTAGTTTTGAACAACAGATGGCGCTCTAGGCTAGTTTTGAACAACAGATGGTGCTCTAGGCTAGTTTTGAACAGCAGATGGCGCTCTGGGCTAGTTTTTAACAGCAGATGGTGGTCTAGACTAGTTTTGAACAACAGATGGCGCTCTAGGCTAGTTTTGAACAACAGATGGCGCTCTAGGCTAGTTTTGAACAGCAGATGGCGCTCTGGGCTAGTTTTTTTCTAGGCTACTGTTTAACAGCAGATGGTGGTCTAGACTAGTTTTGAACAACAGATGGTGCTCTAGGCTAGTTTTGAACAGCAGATGGCGCTCTGGGCTAGTTTTTAACAGCAGATGGTGGTCTAGACTAGTTTTGAACAACAGATGGCGCTCTAAGCTAGTTTTGAACAGCAGATGGCGCTCTGGGCTAGTTTTGAACAACAGATGGCGCTCTAGGCTAGTTTTGAACAACAGATGGCGCTCTAGACTAGTTTTTTCTAGGCTACTGTTTAACAGCAGATGGTGGCCTAGACTACTTTTGAACAACAGATGGCGCTCTGGGCTAGTTTTGAACAGCAGATGGCGCTCTGAGCTAGTTTTGAACAACAGATGGCGCTCTAGGCTAGTTTTGAACAACAGATGGCGCTCTAGGCTAGTTTTGAACAGCAGATGGCGCTCTAGACTAGTTTTGAACAGCAGATGGCGCTCTGGGCTAGTTTTATAACAGCAGATGGCGCTCTAGGCTAGTTTTGAACAGCAGATGGCGCTCTAGACTAGTTTTGAACAGCAGATGGCGCTCTGGGCTAGTTTTATAACAGCAGATGGCGCTCTGGGCTAGTTTTGAACAGCAGATGGCGCTCTAGGCTAGTTTTGAACAGCAGATGGCGCTCTGGGCTAGTTTTATAACAGCAGATGGCGCTCTAGACTAGTTTTGAACAGCAGATGGCGCTCTGGGCTAGTTTTATAACAGCAGATGGCGCTCTAGGCTAGTTTTGAACAGCAGATGGCGCTCTGGGCTAGTTTTATAACAGCAGATGACGCTCTAGGCTAGTTTTTAACGTCAGACTGCACTCTATGCTAGTTTTAACAGTTAAATGTAATCACTTTAACATTTGCATTTAATCATTCAGTTTATTAATGATTCTTTTATGTTTAAGTGTAAGAATTGGGAGCTCCTTTTTTAGCATACAGCGCCATCTGGTGGTAACTAAGCTCAGAATCAGTTCAAGAGAGAATTGCAATGCATTCAGAAAATGTCAGAATTAATGCAGAATCATTTCTGGATTCGCAATGCATTGATTTACCGTCTCAGCCCTAGTAGATGTGCTTGAGAAGAGATTGCATGTCTCCTATCTGTGTGTTTGAATCAATTCACATCTGCATATCGAGCAGTTTACACAAGCAGAAATATCTCTTTATTAAGCGCCTTATGAATGACCTCATGACTTGACCTCCTATTTTTCAGGCAGGAGAGCCAAACTCATATCTGGAAAACCACTGTGCCATATTGTGTTTTATAAGAACATTTGATGTGATTTATTCAGCCCTGGATTTGTGTCACAGCAGTCGCTCCGGTGGGATTGTGTGCTGAGTGTTTAGCTCACAATTAATATAGGAACGTTTAGTAAATATTGTAGTGTGTTTGAACCGTACTATAGTAAAGTACATTTGTGGTGATTCTACAGTTGCTATGGTAACACAACAACTATAGTACTCAATCTGGTTTGATTCTACAGTTGCTATGGTAACACAACAACTATAGCGATCAATCTGTTGTGGTGATTCTACAGTTGCTATGATAACACAACGGCTGTAGCTATCAATACGTTGTGATTCTACAGTTGCTATGGTAACAACAACTGTAGCGATCGATTTGTTGTGGTGATTCTACAGTTGCTATGGTAACACAACAACTATAGTAATATAAACAAATGTCCCAATACTGTAGATTTCCACAACTATATGCTATATTATACTACAGTACACTACAGTTTACTGTAGTAAAAATGTAAGTATACTACAATATTTATTACAGTTTATCAGTCCACTATAGTATCGATTCGTTAACATAGAGTTGTAAATACTGTTATATAAACAGTACAATACACTTTACTATAGTACAGTTCAAAAACACTGTAGTATTTACTGTAAATGACGATAGTACAGTATGAATGATGATGCTTCAGACGATACATCTCTCTCTCTCTCTCTCTCTCTGTTAACAAACGTTCACTGTTTTGGAATTCTTATTGTCATTTTTGTTGTTTGCTGTTGTAAATGTTGTTGTTGTTTACATTATTTATCTAATTTATTACTATCCTGTTTCTGTGTAGAAAAGGGAAGATCGATCTGTCAAAGGAGAGAGATGCTGTTCTTCTCAGACTCTGTATGAAACATCTCTCTCTCTCTCTCTCTCTCTCTCTCTCTTTTTTTTCTTCATTCTCATCCCTCCATGCTGTCCTTTCACTCCATATCATTCATCTTAAATATAATGGTGATGGTTAGAACAATTTATTTACACTAGTATGCAAACACACATGCACTGTAGTACTGTTGAACCTCAAGGGGGCGATAGAGCGTCCTTCATTAAAATACTGACTAATTAGGTCACACTGAAAATCCTCATTATTGTGGCACTGTGGAAATGTAGAGGCGGGGACTTGATTTAATTCAAGTTGTTGATTGGAGGTTGAGATATTGGCCTGTATGCAAATTATCATCAGATTGGTGGGTGGAGTTTAAGAGTGCTAGATGATTGGAGAACCATCAGAGCAGGAGTGGGCGTTTCTGGATTGGTGGGTGTGTTTAAATCTTACAATGAAAATTATCCCGCTTATAATAGTCATTATGACGTGAGCCAGTCAGGTAACACGGTCAAAAACACACCTCTATGTTGGCCCCGCCCATCAAATTAAGGTAAAACACACAGCATATGCAATCTGGAATACACTAAACATCATTTTTGATGCACTGTACATCATAGACTTCATTTGCTTGGGCACAAGTGACAAATGCAAACATAAATGTGCATTAAATTCATGTAGTGTATTCCAGTCTTCACTAAAGCTGTTGCTCCATCATGAGGACCACAGACCAAGTGTGTTTACAATAATCTCTCTGACTTGTGTGTGTTTGCATACTTGTGTAGATTTTGACTTGGGTTTTTTACATTTGTTTAGTGGGTCACCTGCAGCTCACGTGCCATTAGTGAACGCAGGACAGGTTTAAAAGAAAGTCAAGCAACACTCAGGACACACACATACACACACACACACACACACACACACACACGTCTATTTTTCTCACCTTGTGGGCTCTTCTCATAGCTTTACATTTTATTAATGCTTCATTGTGTCTGATTTATAAGTTTGTTTTCTCAATAAGTCCCTATGAGTCAGTTTGAAGTCCCCACTAGGATATCAAAACATGACCACACACACACACACGTGTCTGTTTTTCTCTCCTTGTGGGCTCTTCTCTTAGCTTTAATGATGTTTCTGCATTTTTACATGTTCAAAATTCCTCATTGTGTCTGATTGTTAAGCTTGTTTTGTAATTAGGAGCTCAATTAAGTCATAAGGAGCTTGAAGTCCCCACTAGGATATAAAAACATGCACACACACAGACACACAGTTAAGGATATATTAGTGAGCATCCTGTGATTGTCCGGCCACGATCCGAGTCCTCCTGTGTGGTGGATCTGTTCATCATATCTGCACTGCGTCTCGAGCTCTTCACAGCGTAACTCTTCTGTTTGTTCTGCTTTACTATATTAAAGGATTGTTTTCTGTCGTCATATTTTCTGCTGATGTTAATCGTTTCTTCTCATCATGATGTGTAACCGTGTACGAGATCTTCCTATAGCACAAAGATCAGCCTTTCATGTCTGTCACTATTACTGTATTGATGCACTGTGAGGGGTTCTGTTCATAATCAAAGCAGTTTTAGCCCTCCTGTGATCTGACATTTAATGTGCTGCAGAAAACTCTCCTCCAATCACATTCATCTGCCTATTTCTCTCCTCCAATCACATTCATCCGCCTATTTCTCTCCTCCAATCACATTCATCCGCCTATTTCTCTCCTCCAATCACATTCATCCGCCTATTTCTCTCCTCCAATCACATTCATCCGCCTATTTCTCTCCTCCAATCACATTCATCCGCCTATTTCTCCCCTCCAATCACATTCATCCGCCTATTTCTCTCCTCCAATCACATTTATTCACTTCTGTCTCCTCCAGTAACCTTCATTCTCCTCTATTTTTTCCTCCAATCCTGTCTATTCTCCGCTCTCCTCCAATCACATTCATTTTCATCTCTCTCTCCTCCAATAGTGTCCATTGTCCTCTCTCTGTCCTCCAGTCACATCCAATTCTTCTATCTCTCATCCAATAGCGTCCATTCTTCTTTCTGTCTCTCATCCAATAGCAGCCATTCTTCTCTCTCTCTCCTCAAATCACCTCCCTTCTCCTCTCTCTCTCATCCAATCCTGTCCATTGTCCTCTCTCGGTCCTCCAATCACGTCCATTCTCCTCTTTCTCTCCTTCAATCATGTCCATTCTCTTCTCTCTCATCCAATAGTGTCCATTCCCCTCTCACACTCATCCAATCACGTCCATTCTCCTCACACACTCATCCAATCACATCCATTCTCCTCTCTCTTGCCTCCAATCACATCCATTCTCCTCTCTCTTGCCTCCAATCACATCCATTCTCCTCTCTCACTCCTCCAATCACATCCATTCTCCTCTCTCACTCCTCCAATCACATCCATTCTCCTCTCTCTCGCCTCCAATCACATCCATTCTCCTCTCTCTCCTCTCCACTCCTGTCCATTCTCCTTTCTCTCCTCCAATCATGTTCATTCTCCTCTCTCTGTCTCTCTCTCTCTGTCTCTCATCCAATGGCATCCATTCTCCTCTCTCTCTCTCCTCCAGTCGTGTTATGTGTGTGTGTGTGTGTGTGCAGGAGAGTTGGTCTTGCTGGTCCACAGAGGGAATCATTCCTCCGCTTAATCTGCAGTCAGATGATCAGAGTGTCAATGGGAAAAGGATGAGAGTGTGTGAGAAGACGAGCGTATTTCTCTCCTGCACTGCTATGAAGGGGTGTGTGTACATTACATGAGTTTATACGATCCTTTTTGTTTTGTGTATATGAATGGCTATATGTTAACCTAAATTACAGATAACAAATTCTATGACAAAAACTATAATAAATTAATTTAAAAACCTATTTTGCTCATTTCTACTTTACTTCCACTAGGTTAAACTAGACTACGGCAGCCATGGGTGTTTTACTGTGGTGAATTCACACATATTGGATCAGAGAGGAATTTTTGAGCAAGTTTAATGCAGCTTCAATCTTTATTATTTTATTAAGTTGTTTTGTATATTATAATGTTTACTTTAGGGGTTTGTAAACATCACAATATTTGAAATATTAGGGTGATATAACTATGATTACCCAGTCAAAAACATGTTTACTACTAGTTTAACCATGACATTTGTGCTGAAACTGTGGATATACAAATTGAAGTCAAAAACAAAGCATGCTACTACTCTTGTACTATAGTAAAACTATGGTTTACTTGTACTGTACTATGGTCTATCTAGTTTAACCATGGTATTTGTAGTAAAAACGTAGTTATAGAAGTAGTTGCACTGAAAAAACATGAGTAAAACTATGATTTTAATATATAAAAAAACATGGTTAATTTGTGTTATACCATGGTCTAACTACAGTGACAATAGTCTAACCATGGCATTTGTAGTAAAAACAGTATACAAAGTCAATGCACCCGAAAACATGTGTACTACGGTTTTAATATATAAAAACATGGTTAATTTGTGTTATACCATGGTCTTACAGTGACAAGTTGAACCATTTGTACTAATATTGTGGTTATACAAATGGTAGTGAATGTGTCATAAAAAGCATGCTTACTGCACTTGTACTATAGTAAACCCATGTTTTATTTGTGGTATACAATGATCTGATTACAGTGATACTAATCATGGTATTTGTAGTAAACATGTGGTTATAAATAGTCGTCAACGCACCAATAACATGAGTAATACAGCTTTAATATTTTTTAAAAACTTGGGTGACACTAGTTTAACCATGGTATTTGTAGTAAAACTGTGGTTCTAGAAATAGTTATCAATGCACTGAAAAAAACGTGTACTACAGTTTTAATGTATTAAAAAACATGGCTAATTTGTATTATACCATGGTCTCACTACAGTGACAGTAGTTTTACCATGGTGTTTGTACTGAAGCTGTTGTCATATAAATGTTAGTGTAGTTACTACACTTTTAATGTGTATTTAAAAAGAAAACATGGTGAATTTCTGTAGGGTCTCTTCAAGCGTTTAGCTTTTAACAATGACATCAGTGCACACTAGAGGGCGGTATGTGCTCATTACTTCAGTCCACCAAACACCAAACTCCACTAAGCACCAGCGGAACAACACACACAGATGCTGAAGGTCAGTCGCAAGTCTCTCCATCAAACCCTACTTACCGTTGTGTTGAGTGAGCAGCAGTTTCTGTTGTTGGTAATATTATTTTTTCTCGCTGGAAATCAGCCCATATTCAGTCTGATCTGAGAAGCGCTGTTTGTTGTGAAGTGTGTGTGATTTGGCAGAGTGTGCTTTCAGCAAACATTAGAGCATTCATGCTGTTATTTAGTGGAAACCCCAACAGAAACACCTCTATTGAATGTTTCTCGTGACAAATATAGTAAATACTATTGTGTTTTGGAAGCACACTGTGTATATAATCTGTCGTGGCCATTCTACAGTTACTATGGTAACACAACAACTATAATAATTGTTATGTTGTGGTGATTCTATAGTCACTATGGTAACACGATAACTACAGTAACTGATCTGTTGTGGTGATTTTATAGTTACTATGGTAACACAACAACGATAGTAATTGATCTGTTGTGGTGATTCTATTGTTACTGTGGTAACGCTACAACTATAGTATCTGATCTGTTGTGGTAATTTTATAGTTGCTATGGTAACGCTACAACTATAGTAACTGATCTGTTGTGGTGATTCTTTTGTTACTATGGTAACGCTACAACTATAGTAACTGATCTGTTGTGGTGATTTTATAGTTGCTATGGTAACGCTACAACTATAGTATCTGATCTGTTGTGGTGATTTTATAGTTGCTATGGTAACGCTACAACTATAGTATCTGATCTGTTGTGGTGATTTTATAGTTGCTATGGTAACGCTACAACTATAGTATCTGATCTGTTGTGGTGATTTTATAGTTGCTATGGTAACGCTACAACTATAGTATCTGATCTGTTGTGGTGATTTTATAGTTGCTATGGTAACGCTACAACTATAGTAACTGATCTGTTGTGGTGATTCTTTTGTTACTATGGTAACGCTACAACTATAGTATCTGATCTGTTGTGGTGATTTTATAGTTGCTATGGTAACGCTACAACTATAGTAACTGATCTGTTGTGGTGATTTTATAGTTGCTATGGTAATGCTACAACTATAGTAACTGATCTGTTGTGGTGATTTTATAGTTGCTATGGTAATGCTACAACTATAGTAATTGATCTGTTGTGGTGATTTTATAGTTGCTATGGTAACGCTACAACTATAGTAACTGATCTGTTGTGGTGATTTTATAGTTGCTATGGTAACGCTACAACTATAGTAACTGATCTGTTGTGGTGATTCTTTTGTTACTATGGTAACGCTACAACTATAGTATCTGATCTGTTGTGGTGATTTTATAGTTGCTATGGTAACGCTACAACTATAGTAACTGATCTGTTGTGGTGATTTTATAGTTGCTATGGTAATGCTACAACTATAGTAATTGATCTGTTGTGGTGATTTTATAGTTGCTATGGTAACGCTACAACTATAGTAACTGATCTGTTGTGGTGATTTTATAGTTGCTATGGTAACACAACAACTAATTGATATGTTGTGGTGATTCTACAGTTACTATGGTAACACAACAACTATAGTAACTGATCTGTTGTGGTGATTCTACAGTTACTATGGTAACACAACAACTATAGTAATTGATATGTTGTGGTGATTGTATAGTTGCTACAGTAACACATCAACTATAGTAAACAACTTTTGCTAAGCCCCACCCTCCTTCCTTATTGTTTCGTTGCATGTTTCAGTTTCGTCGTCACGTTATAATTTTGGTGTTTTTTATTGAGTGTTTTAATTGAAGTTGTAGTGTTTTATATTCTTGCTATTATGATATGCATATGCCTAATTTTAAGGGTTTATTTCAGAGCTCATGAATATTTGGTCGACAGACTGAAGCACGGTAAAACAGCACATCTGAGCAGTTCAGTATTTTCTTGCTGAATTTAATAGAAACCATATAAACATACACAGGTAACACAGAAATGCTGGCTGTCCTCTGCAGAACGTGCACATGTGTGTGTGTGTAAATGAGATTAGCACCACTTCATACAAACAACATCTGACGGGAAATGTCATTTTAGGCACTTGTAGTGAACATTACAGAAATACGGACACACTCCAGACTTTATTTCCCTGATAGCGAATCACAGATCCACAGAGAATTCAGTAAAGCTGGACTCAGATCAGCGTAAACTCTGCGTTTTAGTAAATGTAACTCAAAAATACTTTGCTTTGCGCTGCAATGTAAACTGCACACACTCCACAGCACCCAAACACACACACACACACACACACACACACACACGCACACGCACGCACACACATGTCTAACTTTCTATTAGAAATAGGCATTATATTTAAACAAATTAAATGATAAATGTGAATTTCAGTGGATTTGTCCAATCAACCTGTGTTGAGCCCAGGCCTTACAGGATCCAGACACTGAGAAATAAGCACATGTTCATTTAAATGTGTGTTGCACTTGTGGGGAATTGAGGGAAGCAGTGGTGGATCGAGTTTACACATGAACAAGCAGGGCTTTCCAGAGGCTGAGCTGTGTTTAGGACACGATATACACACACACACACACACACCAAATCATACACAAACACTCACACAAACACACACACACACAATCATACACATACACAAACATACACACACACACAAAGACAAGCCCATGTACAAGCAAATACACAACACACAATGAACACACATACATACACATAGTGAAAACACACATACTTAAAATAAAACACCACAGCATAAAACGAACACACACAGAATTATAACAACACAACACACAGCGAACACACACACAGAATTAAACAACACAACACAGTGAACACACACACACAGGATCAAAACAACACAACACACAATGAACACACACACACACACACACACACACACACGAACACAATTAAACAACACAACACAATGAACACACGCAGAGTGAACACACACACATAATTAAAACAACAAAACACACAATGAGCACACACACAGAATTAAAACAACACAACACTCACACACAAACATGCACACACACACACACAATGAACACACTCACACAGAATTACTACACACACACACACACACACATTTGCCAGTGGCGGTCTCTCTCTCTGCACTCTTCAGCCTTTGGGAGCCACCAGGTGTCCATTGAATGTGACGTAGACATCGCTGTGGTCGCTATAGATGGCGTTGTCGCGCTGTCGTTTGTAGAGCCGCACCCAGACGGTGTCGTGGGTCTCCAGCGGCAGCATGATGCTCTGGCTCTGCATGATGGAGCGCTCGCTGGGCTGCGCGTACAGGATCACCTGCGGCCGCTCGTTCTGCATCACGTGCAGGTACGTCTCCTTCAGGTTCCAGGTGTGGATGTTCAGGTTGAAGAAGTAGACGCCGGGAACCACACAGTAGAACTTCCCTTTGATGGAGGAAAACAGCTCAATTTACATTACACTTAGTCATTTAGCAGATGCTCACAATTACAGAAGACGTACAGTTGAGGAGGCATTCAGAGACTCAACAGCAGGAGGCAGTACACTCAACAAGTGCTGGTATAGTGCGGAATGAGATCTTGCCTTTGAACATGCTGAAGTGTTCCCCCAGATTGACGAACACCGTGTCGAAGATCAGCGTCTGGTAGTAATCTGCACTGTGCAGAGCTTTACGGCGGCCCACCGAGAAGGAGGACTGCTGGACTTTGCAAGGGTCTCCAGGGGCCCCAGGGCCTCCTTTGCTGCCTTTGGGGCCTGTGACACCTCTGAATCCTGGGGGTCCGTCCAGTCCAGATTTACCAGGGGTCCCTCGGTCACCTCGATCTCCTTTATCACCTGTCAATCAATCAATCAACCAATCAACAAACCAACGAATCAAACAATCCAACAACCAATTAAACATTCCACCAATCAATCAACCAATCCACCAATCAACCAACCAATCAATTGATCAACCAGTCAATCAACCAATCAATCAATTAACCAAAATATCAATCACAAACCAATCAATCAATCAATCAACCAATTCTCCAATCAACCAACCAATCAATCGATCAACCAGTCAATCAGCCAACCAACCAATCAACCAAGCAACCAAAATATCAATCAACAAACCGATCAATCAATCGACCAACCAGTCAATCAACCAACCAACCAACCCATTAACCAACCAAAATATCAATCAACCAACCAATTAATTGTTCAATCAGCCAACCAACCAATCGACAAACCAGTAAACCAATTCACCAATTAACCAACCAATCAATCAATCAATCAACCAACCAAACAATCAGTCAATCAATCAATCAATCAGTCAACCAACCAATTAAACAATCAACAACTCCACCAATCAACCAACCAAACATTCAATCAACCAACCAATCTACCAATCAACCAATCAATTAATCGATCAACAAGTCAATCATCAACCAACCAATTAAGCAACCAAACTATCAATCAACCAACCAATCAATAAATCAATCATCCAACCAACCAATCCTCTAATCAACCAACCAATCTATCTATCTATCAATCAACTAACCAAACAGTCAACCAACCAGTCGATCAACCAGTCAATCAATTAACCAACCAACCAAATAAGTAATCAACCAACCAATCCACCAATCAACCAATCAATCAATCAATCAATCAATAAATCAACCAACCAATCCACCAATCAACCAACCAATCAACCGTCGGCGCCAGTGGTGTAGTGGTAGTGCGTCGACACATGCACTCTGGTGCTCACGATTCGATTCCCACCTCGCGGTCCTATGCCGATCCTTCCCCTCTGTCTGCTCCCCATGCTTTCCTGTCAATTCTCTCTACTGTCCTATCAAATAAAGGTGAAAACCCAAAAAAAAAATAATTATAAAAAAAAAAACAACCAATCAATCAATCAATCTTTCAATCAACTAACCAACCAATCAGTCGATTAACCAGTCAATCAATTAACCAACCCACCAATCAATCATCCATCCAACCAACCAATCGATCAACCAATCGATCAACCAGTCAACCAATCCACAAATCAACCAACCAATCTATCTATCAATAAACCAACCAATCAATCAATCAACCAACCAATCAACCAGCCAACCAATCAATCATTCAACTAACCAACCAACCAATCCACCAATCAACCAATTGATCAACCAGTCAATCAATTAACCCAACCAACCAATTATCAATTAATCCCCCAACCACTCCACCAATCAACCAACCAAACTATTAATCAACCAACCAATCAAATTTATGCATTTACACTTAGTCATTTAGTAGACTCTTTTGTCCAAGGTCTTTGAACACTGAAGTCTAAAATGTTCCATTGTGTTTAATTTATAATCAAAAAATGCGTCATTAACACAAACTGCACACTGAGTGTGATGCGTATTCATTAATCCATTCTGAAACGTCTGTTTTTGAGTTTATTCAAGCAGTGATGCTTTGTTCTCCTCAAATTAAATCAGAAGTTTTCATCCATAATTTTCACATGTTAAAAAAAGCACTTAACCTCACGTTGTGTCAGTCATATTGACGCACTGCCTCCCAAAATCTTGTTTATCAGGTAAAATTCTAATTGGGCTTGATTTTTTCAACATTCAAAAAGGCATTTTGAGAGGTGTTTAGACAATTCAGGAGACAATTCTCGTAAAATCCAAAATGTCCTTGCATAAACTAATGCGGTCTCACAACACAAAGCCCTTTATGATAAGCAAAGTATGGAATATAAAGACAACCTGAAGTAAACTTTGAATCAGTCAGGATGTGTGTCAATACTAAATAAATAGTAATAAAATATAAAACACTTTTCAAAAATGAACGATCGCAGGTCCAACATAAAAACTGAATTGGTCTGTGGATGAGGCAATGTGGGGTTCATGAACAGATACTGAACTAAACATTATATATATATAAATGCATTGATTAATTTCCTGATGAAAGTCAGTGCACTTGAATAACCCTGCTGTCACTGGAGGTTAATGTGATGTGGATAAACAGTGACACCTGCTGGTCAAACTTCATTTCAACAATCGCTGTACATTTTATTTTCCTAGTTTGCTTTAAATTCAGTTATAGGAGCCATATTACTTTTCCTGTAATTATAATGTTTATTTGTGTAGCAATTAGTTTGGGTTTTACAATGACGTATTATGTTTTGGTCACGTGGGCATACCTGTCACCTGCTAGCACATAAAGCCCGTGCACACTCACACAGGTGTTAGGAGGAAGAGAGAATGAGAGTGGGGTAGCCGTATTTTTTGTTGACCGCCACGGCACACGCAACAACCCTGTATCACGCCACGGCACACGCAACAACCCTGTATCACGCCACGGCACACGCAACCCTTTATCACTACACGCCACGGCACATGCAACTCTATAGCACGGCACACGCAACAACCTTATATCAAGCCACGCTACAAGGCAATAATCA
>LR812524.1:637131-652131 GCA_903798195.1 Danio kyathit | reverse complement strand
ATTTATGCTGAATGATTTTGGAATAACTAAACGTAAAGCATTAAATAAAAAATTCTAACTCTTTAACTTGTGTTTAAGGTTTACAATGCAAATACAAATAGATCCACTTATTTAGGAAACAAAGCAAGAGACAGAAAATGTTACTGTACAGACTATACTGTAAATAAACCATATAAACATTTGCATATTAGTTAATAATATCACCAAAATTAATATAAAAGATGAATAGATAGAGACAGACAGACAGACAGACAGACAGACAGATAGATTCATTGATGACCTAAAAGCTGTGGATTTCTGTGTGCAATCTAAAACTCCTCTACATGACACACACTTCTGCTTTCACGTCTTTAGGGACTTTCTACAAACTTGTTTTTATCCAAGCTGAAGATGTTTAATAGCAGCTGCAGTTCAAAAGGTGGAAAACATGAAGATTTGTTGTGAAAGAGGTCTGCTGTGAAAGAAATATGCTGATTTTATGATTCAGAAACATTTCTGATTATTGTACAGCTTTATTATGATCATCCTTCAAAAAAAAAGTCTTTTGCTTCTTAAGAACACACTGAGTGTCTGGAAAGTGGCATTAAAGACACTTACAATGTTCAGTTTAACTTTCTGTTCATCAAAGTATAGTATGGAGCGCGGGGCACAAAGTAACGCGGGGTTAAATGTAACACAGAGTTTTAAGGTATTTGCTCAGGGTTAATCATGGCATGCTTCCGAGGTGTTCACCGCAGTGTCGGCAGACGTCTTCCTGACAATTATTGAAAGTTTTTGGTGAAATTTGGATGAGAAACACAGGAGAAATCATTTTTGCAGCATAAAAGTATTTTTTATTGCAGTAATTTTTTTTTATTTTGAAAAAATCTGTATTAGTATGAGTGTAAAATCTTATATTGTCGTTATCACCGTCTTCTAGGCTAAAAGATGAAGCCATTTTGAAAGATGTATGAAACACACAGTGACTGCTATCCAGCTTTGAGGAAAACATGACACAGCGGGGTTAGTTGTAACAGGGTGTTATAATTAGGCCACACACTGTTAAACACCAACTAAACTAACACAATATTTTTTTAATTTTGAGTGTAACGTTGAGAACTTTTTAAATAAAAATGTTTTTTAATAGAAAATATTGTTTTAATACAAAAAAAAATGTGTTATTGCTAATAATGCAGATTAATGCATTGTATAATAATGGATAAATGGATAATAATGCAAATAGATTCACATGTGTTTATCCAATAAACAAAATAAATAAATAAACATACTGTGCTATGTAGAATAAAAAAGAAATGAGCCAATTACTGAGGAATTATAGCTACTATTTAAAGTAAACTGAATTTAAATTAATAGTGTGAAATCTGCCTTTATAAGCATGTGTTACAGCTAACCCCCTGTCTGTTACCACTCTCCCCGCAGGAGGGGTAAATAGGAACATTTATACTCCTGGCACTTTTGGCAATACTGCACAGAAACCACAGGTCCGGCCATCATAATTCCAGTGCTCATTTGTTGGAGAGGCTTGTGTGTTGTTGGTAAAAAAAAAATGGTTTGTCTAACCCCATTACTTTGTTCATTATTTGACCAAAACCAAAAAGTGTTACTCTGTGCCTCGCTCTCCCCTACTTTATATATTGCCAATCCTGCCAAAGAGCAGCTGTTTCAGCGTGTGCTTCTGCGCATGAGCGCTGGGTGTCAGTAATGAGTCATAGACGAAACTCAAACATCAACCTCTGCTCCATTTAGCAACCTTTCACACTCCCCCAGCGACACGTTTATTTATTTATTTAGGACATGATATAAAAAAATGACATTTCTGAAAATGAGGCCAAAAGGCAAGTATTTTTGCTCTTAATTACGAGACGTGCAAAACAATAAGCAGATGTAGCACATATCAACTATGCATTGGTGAGCAGATGAGTGCTTTTAAACGCATTAAAAAGTAGTGTATATGTATATAACAGCAAAATGACAATATATATACCCATATGAAAATATACTGTAGTAATTTTAAGTAAATATTGTGATCTGATGTTGTTGTTTAGTTGTAATTCTGGTTATAAGCACTGGATGTTTGTGTATTTGAAGAGCTTGATTATCTACAGCTGCAGACAGATATGAGCTCAAACATTTTGACTGTGTTGATTTGTAAGACATTGGTTTATACTGTTTTATTACTATTAGCTTTGTGTGTTAACATTTATCTACAATGACAAGTGGACAAAAATGCACTGGCATGAGTTTAATAGTGATTATGGACGACTCTTTAAGCAGTAGCAGTCCTTACACTAGTGTTTGTGAACCGTACTACAGTATTTTATAGTGTTTACAACTCTTGGTTTAAAGAATGCTGGAGCATGTGTATTATTAACTATAGCGAACTGATGAAATGGAGTAACTACTGCAGCGTACTTCTGTTTTTACTACAGTATAATATACCCTATATTTGTAGAAAACTACTGTATTGGCTCATTTGTTTATATTACTGTCATAGTTGTGTTACCATAGCAACTGTACAACCGTGACGATCAGTTCAGTTACTATATAGATCATATATTACCAAAAAATCTAGAATACATAAGACGTGTCACTTGTATACTTTTGAATGGGGAAAAGTGTAACTGTCAATATGCTAATGAAGCCCCGCCTTCTAGTACAGGAGCCAATCACTATAAAATGACAATTCTCCGGAGGAGGGGATCAGACCAGACGTAAGTTTCTGCAGATTTTGTGTGATACGAACATTTAGAAATAAAACTAAATAGACAATTGTTGTTTAATTTCATGTTTCCCCATTCAAATAGAATGCCCGAGCATACTGCCCGAGAGGTGTTTCAAAGATGGCCGCCGAGTGAAATGACTTGCCTTAAAGGGACTTACTACAGATCAGTTTCTATATTTGTCATGTTACCATAGCGACTGTAGAATCACCACAAAATATAAAGCAATATGTTGCTATAATAGTTGCGTTACCATAGCAACTGTTGATTCGAGATGATCAGTTCAGTTACTATAGGTCAAATACTACAGATCAGTTACTATAGTTGTCGTGTCACCATAGCAACTGTAGGATCACCACAACAGATTAGTTACTATAGTTGTCGTGTTACCATAGCAACTGTAGGATCACCACAACAGATTAGCTACTATAGTTGTCGTGTTACCATAGCAACTGTAGAATCACCACAACAGATTAGTTACAATAGTTGTCGTGTTACCATAGCAACTGTAGAATCACCACAACAGATTAGCTACTATAGTTGTCGTGTTACCATAGCAACTGTAGAATCACCACAACAGATTAGCTACTATAGTTGTCGTGTTACCATAGCAACTGTAGAATCACCACAACAGATTAGTTACTATAGTTGTCGTGTTACCATAGCAACAGTAGAATCACCACAACAGATTAGTTACTATAGTTGTCGTGTCACCATAGCAACTGTAGAATCACCACAACAGATTAGTTACTATAGTTGTGTTACCATAGCAACTGTAGAAACACCACAACAGATTAGTTACTATAGTTGTCGTGTTACCATAGCAACAGTAGAATCACCACAACAGATTAGTTACTATAGTTGTCGTGTCACCATAGCCACTGTAGAATCACCACAACAGATTAGTTACTATAGTTGTCGTGTCACCATAGCAACAGTAGAATCACCACAACAGATTAGTTACTATAGTTGTCGTGTTACCATAGCAACTGTAGAATCACCACAACAGATTAGTTACTATAGTTGTCGTGTTACCATAGCAACAGTAGAATCACCACAACAGATTAGTAACTATAGTTGTCGTGTCACCATAGCAACTGTAGAATCACCACAACAGATTAGTAACTATAGTTGTCGTGTCACCATAGCAACTGTAGAATCACCACAACAGATTAGTAACTATAGTTGTTGTGTTACCATAGCAACTGTAGAATCACCACAACAGATGTACTTTACGTACTTTACCATAGAGTAGTTCAAAAATAACAGCATTTTTCATAGTGTGAGAACTCTAAAGTGACGAATTTGAATTGTATTTCCACGCGTATGTCCAGTGAGTCTGATAAATCTACTGTTAATACTGTCATGCTTACATTGAGCAGATCTAATCTACAATAACAGAGAAAGATCACAGTGTGACATCAGAAACTTCAGTTCTGTACACAGCTTTATTTGTTCCAGCAATGACTGATGCTCGTGTTGGTTTCATCGCTTTAGACGGGGCTGTTCTGAACGGCACAGGGAGTTTTACCGGTCAGTCCTTTACAGGAAAGAGGAACTGCGTCACAGTGACGTCCCCATTGTGCATTTCTGAAGAATTCAGAATCAATCGAGCCAAGCTAACAGTTGGAAACAAGTGAACTCAGACTGCTAATAACTGTCGGAACAGCACAAACACATTGCTCATAACCATTTGAAAGAAAACAAGAGTTGTGGTTAAAGCGTTCTAAGAAATGAACCAAAGCGAGGAGCTATGAGGAAACCACAAATAACACAATCTCTGAACACAAACGTTTTAGAAAATCAGACAAAGACACAAAACTTTTTTAACTGAAAAACTACTATCCCATGAAGCATTGGCAATGACAATCAAATTAAAGGAAGAATTTACACAAACATGACAATTCTGTCCTTTACTCTCACCTGTTTCACACATCTATGAGTTTCTTTCTCTTGACATGAGCACAAATTAAAGATTTTTTAAAGAAAGTTGGAAACCTGTAAATCAGTGGTTGCAGATTTTCAGCATTCTTCAAAATATCTTCTCTTCTGTTTAAAAGAAAGAAACTTATAAATGTTTATAAGCACTTGAGGGAGAGTACATGGTGAGTACATTTTTATTTTGGGTGAACTATCACTTAAACACAGCTGAGAAATAGCTTACATAACTTTATATACTTCAATTTTCTCCCTTTATATATATATATATATATACAATTGGGCAGCAGCAGCGTGGTGCCGCAGTGGGTAGCACTGTCGCCTCACACCAAGAAGGTTGCTGGTTGGTGCAGTTGGTATTTCTGTGTGGAGTTTGCATGTTCTCCCTGTGTTGGTGTGGGTTTCCTCCGGGTGCTCTGGTTTCCCCCACAGTCCAAACACATGCGCTATAGGGGAATTGAATAAGCTAAATTGTCCATAGTGTATGTGTGTGAATGAGAGTGTATGGGTGTTTCCCAGTGATGGGTTGCAGCTGGAGGGGCATTTGCTGTGTAAAACATATGCTGGATAAGTTGGCGGTTCATTCCGCTGTGGCGACCCCTGATTAATAAAGGGACTAAGCCGAAAAGAAAATGAATGAATGAAGATACACAATTATTTCAGTATTTTAAAAGCATTGATAGACTCTATTACATCATTGATTATGCATCATGGGAGTGGGCGGAGCTACAGACCTCTTTCAGCATGTGTTGATCACTGCAAATCTCTGATTGGAGGAATTTATTACACAGCATTGTGGGTAATGTAGTTTTTCAGCACTAACTGTTGACTCCATGTGAACAGATGATTGGAAAAAAGCTTCAATAATCCGAGCTCACAGGACTGTCAGCATTATCAGCTATTCTTCACAATCAGGTGTGCAGATGAACAGTGTGTGCTCATGACCTCCATCTTCGTCTGCCATGCAGTGTTGCCAAGTCTGTGGTTTTCCTGCAGATTTGGGCTACTTTTGATCTGTGTATACTGGTTGTTTTTGTCATCCACAGGTTTAAATATACCCACCCCTTGCCTCCCGCTCTCCAACTCCATCTCTAAGAAAAGTAATAGAAAAGCCCAGTATAGCGTGATCAGTGATGTGTTTGGTCCATTTGGGAATGCCATATTTTTTGTTTAGAGAATGGGCTTGTTTTTGGGCACTTTTAATCGGCCATTGGTGTCCTCTTGTTGTGAAAACCTGGCAACCCAGCTGTGTTGAGTCCAGCACACAGAGCAATGTGTTGGAGTCTCTCAGGAGGAGATCGTGCGTTTGATCCACACGCTGAGTTTGGTGATCCGAGTGTAAACGCCGTAATAATCAGCCCGTCCACAGCCACGACCCCAGCTGACCACACCGGCTAGAAACCAGCGGCCAGACGGCTCCTGACACACCAGCGGCCCGCCAGAGTCACCCTGACACACAAACACACACACACACACATATTAAGTTTCTGTGATTTTTGTGGCTGTTACTATAGCAACTGTAGAATCACCACAACCGATCAATTACTATAGTTGTTGTGTTACCATAGCAACTGTAGGATCACCACAACAGATCAATTACTATAGTTGTTGTGTTACCATAGCAACTGTAGAATCACCACAACCGATCAATTACTATAGTTGTTGTGTTACCATAGCAACTGTAGGATCACCACAACAGATCAATTACTATAGTTGTTGTGTTACCATAGCAACTGTAGAATCACCACAACCGATCAATTACTATAGTTGTTGTGTTACCATAGCAACTGTAGGATCACCACAACAGATCAATTACTATAGTTGTCGTGTTACCATAGCAACTGTAGAATCACCACAACAGATCAATTACTATAGTTGTTGTGTTTACCATAGCAACTGTAGGATCACCACAAACAGATCAATTACTATAGTTGTTGTGTTACCATAGCAACTGTAGAATCACCACAACAGATCAATTACTATAGTTGTCGTGTTACCATAGCAACTGTAGAATCACCACAACAGATCAATTACTATAGTTGTCGTGTTACCATAGCAACTGTAGAATCACCACAACAGATCAATTACTATAGTTGTCGTGTTACCATAGCAACTGTAGGATCACCACAACAGATCAATTACTATAGTTGTCGTGTTACCATAGCAACTGTAGAATCACCACAACAGATCAATTACTATAGTTGTCGTGTTACCATAGCAACTGTAGGATCACCACAACAGATCAATTACTATAGTTGTCGTGTTACCATAGCAACTGTAGGATCACCACAACAGATCAATTACTATAGTTGTCGTGTTACCATAGCAACTGTAGGATCACCACAACAGATCAATTACTATAGTTGTCGTGTTACCATAGCAACTGTAGGATCACCACAACAGATCAATTACTATAGTTGTCGTGTTACCATAGCAACTGTAGAATCACCACAACAGATCAATTACTATAGTTGTCGTGTTACCATAGCAACTGTAGGATCACCACAACAGATCAATTACTATAGTTGTCGTGTTACCATAGCAACTGTAGGATCACCACAACAGATCAATTACTATAGTTCTTGTGTTACCATAGCAACTGTAGGATCACCACAACAGATCAATTACTATAGTTGTCGTGTTACCATAGCAACTGTAGAATCACCACAACAGATCAATTACTATAGTTGTCGTGTTACCATAGGAACTGTAGAATCACCACAACAGATCAATTACTATAGTTCTTGTGTTACCATAGCAACTGTAGGATCACCACAACAGATCAATTACTATAGTTGTCGTGTTACCATAGCAACTGTAGAATCACCACAACAGATCAATTACTATAGTTGTCGTGTTACCATAGCAACTGTAGGATCACCACAACAGATCAATTACTATAGTTGTCGTGTTACCATAGCAACTGTAGGATCACCACAACAGATCAATTACTATAGTTGTCGTGTCACCATAGCAACTGTAGAATCACCACAACAGATCAATTACTATAGTTGTCGTGTTACCATAGCAACTGTAGAATCACCACAACAGATCAATTACTATAGTTGTCGTGTTACCATAGGAACTGTAGAATCACCACAACAGATCAATTATTATAGTTGTCGTGTTACCATAGGAACTGTAGAATCACCACAACAGATCAATTACTATAGTTGTCGTGTTACCATAGCAACTGTAGGATCACCACAACAGATCAATTATTATAGTTGTTGTGTTACCATAGCAACTGTAGGATCACCACAACAGATCAATTACTATAGTTGTTGTGTTACCATAGCAACTGTAGGATCACCACAACAGATCAATTACTATAGTTGTCGTGTTACCATAGCAACTGTAGGATCACCACAACAGATCAATTACTATAGTTGTCGTGTTACCATAGCAACTGTAGGATCACCACAACAGATCAATTACTATAGTTGTCGTGTTACCATAGCAACTGTAGAATCACCACAACAGATCAATTACTATAGTTGTCGTGTTACCATAGGAACTGTAGAATCACCACAACAGATCAATTATTATAGTTGTCGTGTTACCATAGCAACTGTAGGATCACCACAACAGATCAATTACTATAGTTGTCGTGTTACCATAGCAACTGTAGGATCACCACAACAGATCAATTACTATAGTTGTCGTGTTACCATAGCAACTGTAGAATCACCACAACAGATCAATTACTATAGTTGTCGTGTTACCATAGCAACTGTAGAATCACCACAACAGATCAATTACTATAGTTGTCGTGTTACCATAGGAACTGTAGAATCACCACAACAGATCAATTATTATAGTTGTCGTGTTACCATAGGAACTGTAGAATCACCACAACAGATCAATTACTATAGTTGTCGTGTTACCATAGCAACTGTAGGATCACCACAACAGATCAATTATTATAGTTGTCGTGTTACCATAGCAACTGTAGGATCACCACAACAGATCAATTACTATAGTTGTTGTGTTACCATAGCAACTGTAGGATCACCACAACAGATCAATTACTATAGTTGTCGTGTTACCATAGCAACTGTAGAATCACCACAACAGATCAATTACTATAGTTGTTGTGTTACCATAGAAACATACTGTTTTACAATAGTATGGTTCATGAACACTACAGTATGTTTTTTTAATGTGGGAAATTATATTTTCTGCCTCTGAACCCAAAACCTCCTCCTCACAGAAAACTTATTTTTACTCTTTCAGATGAAGATCAGTCACTAATTTAGTTCATTATGAATTGTCTGCAGTGGGGTCCATCATCAGTCACCTGACAGGCATCTTTTCCTCCGCTGCGGTATCCAGCGCAGATCATCCGAGGAGAGATCAGGTATCCGTACGAGCGAACGCAGGCATCTTCACTGACCAGACGCACATCCACCTTCTGCAGGACGTCACTCACTGCCCCTGATGGAGGAGAGAAGAAGAGCGGAACCACACACTGTGAGTATTTTTACGTTTATTATGAGTTTAATGTTGTATTTGTCTAGAGATACAAACATTAGACCAACATGCAACCCAAGATTTGCAGAATTAACAGCTGTAAAGGGCGCCTATTACGCAAAAATGACTTTCATAAGGGGTATAAACCCAGCTGTGTGTGTGTGTGTGTGTGTGTGTGTGTGTGTGTGTCAGCAGTGTGTGAATATCTCCAGCCTCTAATGGTGATCATGAATTATTTGTATTTGTTATAATCAGAAACACTTCTCCCTTTGTACGTGTCATCAGAGGGGGAAAGCCCCGCCCACTAGTGCCCATCTCTCCATCTCATTAGCATAAACAGCAGCCCTGAGTGAGAAGCAGCCGTCTGTCCATTAGCCATTAGAGTGTTTGAGCTGCTGAAGATAATGTCAGCATAGACTATATGAAGGCTCCAGCAGAAGTATGAATGTATCCGCATGTCGTACCTCCCTCTCTGAGCGCTCCCCATCCGGTAACCCAACACAGCAGCTCCGGCTCCAGCTGATGCGTGACGGGCGGCACACACACTGGCTGTGCCAGCGTACCCGCCCACACCGGCCGCACCAGCCGCAGCAGCGCCACGTCGTAATCATGAGTCTCGTCATCATAGTAGTGATGCAGGTGAATGAGTGAGACGCCCACCGCCTCCTCTGACTGACCACTGCTGGACAGACGCAGCTTACCCAGATACACTGTCCACACTGATGGAGAATACCTGCACACACACAGTTACACCATCCAAACTGACGGAAAGAAAAACCTGCACATATTTTCAGATGAAGAGACACACACACACAAACAGATGAAGAGATAGACAGACAAACAAACACACACACACACAAACATACAGACATACACACACACACAAAGACACGTCACCCACCTGTCATCATGGAAACAGTGAGCTGCAGACACCACCCACTGGGCGGAGACTAACGCCCCTCCACATATATGCCGCCCACTAATCTGCAGGCTGGCCTGCCATGGCCACTCCCCCTCCACTGCATCAGCCCCGCCCACTATACGGCTGCTGAAGGGCCTCAGGCCGCAGTCTGGAGAGAAAGAGAGTTATCACATATTAACACACACACACACTTAAGTTTGATCAAACACACACACACACACACACACACACCTACCGCAGTGTTTCTCGTCAGATTCATCAGGACAGTCGGTGATAAAGTCACACTCTGGGTTCGGCTTCTTCAGACACGTTCCATCGCCACACACATATGTCATGTCAGAGCATGGTACACCTGAACACACACACACACACACACACACACACAGAGTTTTTTTGGGGTCATCATTAAAGAGAAAATACGAATCAACTTTCTTTCATGCCTACAGCTGCGGTTTATGCAGAGATCACGATAGAAAACTACTGAAAAATGAACAGATCTGTGTGTGTGTGTGTGTGTGTGTGTGTGTGTCGAGGCTGGGGGGCTGTACATTGTTTTATATAATATCTGGAAATGCAAAAGTGTTTGTTTGGGGGTCAAGAATAGAAGACATTTTCAACTCTGCATAAAAAACACACACTTTATAAGTGTGTATGGCTGTTTGAGGTAGTGTGTGTGTTGTGTATGTGTGTTTGAGATAGAATTAGTGTGTGTGTGGTACCATGTGTGCAGTTGTCCTCATCGCTGCCTTCAATGCAGTCTGGATGCTGGTCACACACTTTATAGTAATCGACACACTGACTGTCCTCTGTGCACTGAAACTGAGCAATACACACTAAACACACACACACACACACACACACACACACACACACACGCACGCAATTAATTAAAGTGTAATTTATTTATGAAGCACAATAAAAACAGCAGTAGTCGACCACTGTGCTGTACAAAATGTCTACTAAGAATTAAATGAAAAGAAATAAATAATAATAAAACTAAATCTGTATAAATGAGCTGAGTGCACTGAAAACCCTGATTAATGACAGTAAATGAATGGACAGTTAAAGTCTTAGAAACGAGATTAATGTGAAGCAGATTTATTCAAACATCACAGGTTATAAATATAAAGCCATGAGTGTGATTACGGAGCTCTTATGCACACACACACACACACACACACACACACACACACACACACACACACACACACACACACTTGCGCTTTAATGATCTTCTTGAATAAGCTTCTCCTTTTAAAGCGGTTGTGTTGCGCAACAGTGACTCACACACACATTCACACACACACACATTTCAGTCCTTCTGCCCACACTCACAAACTCATTTTCACTTCCTTAAATCTGTTTCTTCAGAATTATGTTAGTCACACACACACACACACACTCAGGTGTGATGAAGTGGGGATGTACCACAGTTTCTCTCGTCAGAGCCGTTTGGGCAGTCGGTGATCCCGTCACACGCTGGAACACACAGACCGTTGAGGATACACAACGCCTGACCTGGACATGCTAAACACACACACACACCACAATACAATAACACATACAGATATAACACACATATAGTAGCACAAACAATAACACACACACACACACACTGTCAGCAACCTATTAAACCTTGATCAATTTCCGAGGCAAAAAATAAACCCATTAAAGCTGCTGTGTGTCAGTGTTTGACTCTTATACAGCATATAAACAGCATCATATGTGTGCAGATATTCAGAAACATGCTCAGTGAACATTCTTGTTTATCTGAGAACAATGCTGAAGTCAGATATTCTGCTGTGCACATGGAGCGGCTGTCTTTGTTTTGGTCTTTTAACCCGCCCAATGTCAGTTTAGCCAATTATATTTCAGCACGCAGGGTTGCCAGATGGTGGAAAACAGCGTATTTCATTCATTCTTTCAGTCAGGAAGGATTTCTAAGCATGCGTCTGTGACTGAAATGTGACCTCTGGTGGACAGTAGCAGACTCTGAAATGAGACGCAGATTCAGAGTTCCACATGAGGTTATTAATTAGCAAATAATATCAATATTACGAGCGTAAACATTAGGTGAACAGGTTACATTGTAACCCCGTGTCCTAACAACACACTACATGACGAGATACGCAGTGATGAGCAGTTTGGCTGTTTGCAGCAGACGAAACACGACAGAGATGTAAATCCAGCCATTCAGAAGAGCAGAATAGTGCACTCACTGCACTCCAGCACAATGGTGAGGTTTATAATCTAATGAACACACATTAAAGCTCTTTAACATGATTAAATGTAGATGCTGAATCACTGATATGTGTTGGTTTGCTCTGAGTCTCAGTTCTAGAGTTCAGTTTCAGACGCTTTATTTGATTCTCCAGATCTGAGCTGAACTATCTGCTGCTGCTTTCAGTATATGGCAATAAAAGTCGTGTACAGCTCACATTATTAGCATTGAACACTGAATAAAGCACATGAGCTGCACCTGAGCTGATCATCGTAGTATTGTGTTCAGCTGTGAGGAATAGAAGCTGTTTCTATTAGGGCTGGGCTGATAAACAATATTATATTGAATTGTGATAAAATTTATGTCAGTAACCATGATAAACTCTGGACGTTTTACTTTATATTGATCTAAGAGCCAATCACACAGCAGAAATGTGCCACAATGGGAATCTAAAAGTGTGTTGATATTAGAGATGATATTTTTAGCTGCCGAAAATTTATCGGCTGAAAATATGTTATGGCATTTAATGGACCCTCTAATGTTTGTGGCTTCAGTTATTGTTGGGAATACTCTTTTAAACCTGGAAGCATTAACAACTTATATTAAAATTAGTGGTGGGCCGTTATTGCGAGACTCTTATCGCGCGATAAAAGAAATATGGCCATTAATCTATTCTCAAAGTTGGGTTGTGAGCTGGGTCTATTCTACGCAAGCTATGATGACTTTCACCTTGATATTTTAGCGCGGATGTATACCTGACCGGTGAGCCGTCTGACAAAACAGTGCCCTTCTGAATCAGATCAGCAGGATGCCTGACTCTAACTGCAGTTGAGCAGTTTCACTTTAACTCGTGAACATTTCATTCATGCCTTCGTGACACACTGGGGTATTAGACACAAATAATGAGTAAGGACTGGTGAGAGTGTTATGGAGTTTAATAACACACAACAAATGGAAAGAAAAAAAACTTCCGCATTTCGCAATGTGTGTGTGTCTGTGTGTGTGTGTATGTGCGGTCCTTTACTGACAGCCGCCTGTGTGGATCTTGTCGGAAAATATGGCGAAAAGTCCTACATGACGGTAATAGTTTGGCAGTAATGCCACTAATATCTGCATACTCCACATGTCTTTTCTTTGGCTCTCGACGAAGGCGGTCGCAGTTTTTCCCTCTCCACCTCTTATCTTCCCTGGCTGGCTCTTCTTGTCTCGTCTTATTCTATCTCTGAGGCTCTCCGTGCCCTGCTATCCAAACGAATAAGGAATTATGGATCTGATCAACTGGTCTCTGAACGCGATTGACACCATCTTCTCGACGAGAAGTTTATACGGCACTTGTCCTGCCGGGACGTTTGCAGCTGGATACGTGATGGACGGGTGGGAGAAGTGGCGCGTCGTGTGCCTGGCTGCTCTGTCCCTGGAGGATATTGAAGATATCTACCTATTCAGAACTTTGATAACAGGGTTTCTGCTGATGGGCTTATGCGGCGCCCTGGGGTATTGACGACTGATGAAAGCGGTCAGTGCTGCTCAAAACCCCACCAAGCTGACCGGCTTGACTGAAACTATAATGGGCAGATCTGCTGCTAATCAGACTGCTGTATTAGACGGCAAATTGGAAAACATCGGGGTGAAATTAGCGGCTTTGCAACAAGATTTGGCCAGGACTGGAGACCAGTGACGCACATTAAATATCTGTGAAATTGGCAGGTATTGACCTAAATTTGAAATACTTTCTTCTCTTTCGGCTTCCAGTGTTTTTCCAGCCAGACGGCCTCGGCTGGAGAAAAACAACTTCGCCTCGGTAGGAGAAACCAAGGCTTCCTCGTCTCCCCTAGACCCTGTTGGACTCTACAGGCTATACACACACACACATACACAGCTACAGATAGACCTACCTAACCCTTCATCCCACGCCTTCGTGTGCCCTTCATCCACTGGAGGGGTAGGCTGGTCTGTGACCAGCGCCTCCATGGCTGCAGGAATCGACGGCTGCCCGCCCTTGCCCGGACTAAAATCCACACCCCCTTTTCCATCCCCTGTTGGCGATGTATGTCAATGTTATGTGTTTTTATGTGTCTTCTGCTGGGGCTTTTTTTTTATCTCCCTGATCTCACACTGCTCTAACTCAAGGCCAAGGTGAGAGTGAGGTTTTTTTCGCCTCTCTTTCCTGAATTGTATCTTACTTCCTTTTTCTAAATGCTACCTCCCGTTGACCTGTCTTCCCCTGAAATGTGATGTTTGTGTATGGTCGGGGAGGTATATGTGACAAATAAAGGCTTGATTGATGTCTTAATTCCATTTCTGTTTAGTTCAGTGCTGACTTTAGTCGCATTAAGTAAGTCAAAAATCGCTGTTTACATGGTAGACTCTTAATCAGAGTATTGTTTTAATCATATTAAAATCGTATTAAAGTATTGTTGCCCATGTAAACATACTCAATGTTTGACACACCGTCAGGGCTCTGTGAACTTGCCTTTGTGATGCAGCATTTTCTGTATGTACGTGCATCAAAATCAAGTATGAAATCACTGTTTGGAGCTTATGTAGGCCTACAGTTCAACATTCATGCTTAACTGAATAAACAGTGAGTAAACACAAGCACATCTTATTGAACATCATTTATTTTCATCACCAATCATCATAGTAGAACAGTTTCCTAAAGCAGTTTGTGATGCATTTTGGAAACAGGAGATGAGCCCCTGGTCTAATGCGCCACCTGGCTTGAG
>LR812524.1:527131-634631 GCA_903798195.1 Danio kyathit | reverse complement strand
GCGTGAAAATCCCAGTAGATCAGCAGTTTCTGAAATACTCAGAGCAGCCCGTCTGGCAGCATCAACCATGCCACGTTCAGAGTCACTTAAATCCCCTTTCTTCCCCATTCTGATGCTCGCTTTGAGCTGCAGCAGATCGTCTTGACCATGTCTACATGCCTAAATGCATTGAGCTGCTGTCATGTGATTGGCTGATTAGACATTTGTGTTAACGAGCAGCTGGACTTTTGTACCTAATAAAGTGGCCGACACATGTCTGCTCATACTGACTGCAGCCGTACAGCCTGAGAGAGAGCACACACACACACACCACACACACACCCACCTCAGTGCTCACGAGGTGATGAGGTGTGTGTCTGTGGGTGTGTGATGGGGATCGTAGATGATCACGCCGATCTCTCTGCACTCGCTCCGCAGCCCACTGCACCTCAGCTCCAGACGCCGGCCGGCCGGGGCCCTCAGGTGCCACAGACAGGAGGAGTGCTGCTGATTTGGGCCCTCCAGCAGAACCACATCTATCGACACCACTGATGTGTAGCGGTAGCAGTCTACACACACACAGACGCACACACACAGTCAAAAATTCAGACTTTATGATGGTCTAATGGGCGTATGGGTTAGTAATGCAACAGAAAACTGAAAAGTACGGCAGGTTTAGTTATCTAGCGGTGTTTCCATCCAAAGATGAGGATTAGATTTATGCACAAAACTGAAATATGAACTCAATGACCAAATACAATGAACGCGGTGGCTTTTGGAGGCGTGAGAGAGGAGCACAGACAGATGCTCCAGACAGATCTGGAGGGAATAATAATAGCAGAAGAAGAATACTGAAGCACTGTGATGACGGAGGAGTGAGGCCTTTCACAATGATAATGTGTTCAGGCGATGTGTTAAAATGCACAACACTGAAGAAAATGAAACTCAAAATGAGCATGAATGAAAGGAAATAAATCATACCAAACGTGGCTTGAAACAGATCTAGAACTTTGCTGTTGGTTTCTGGAAAGGAGAGAACACACATCAACACAAGGAGGCAAACAGAAACTGAGCAGAGGAGTGGAGCAGGCCGTGTGGGGGTTTGTCTGTGTGTGTGTGTGTGTGTGTGTGTGTGTGTGTGTGTGTGTGTGTGTGTGTGTGTGTGGTGTGTGTGTTGTGTGTGTGTGTGTGTGTGTGTGTGTGTGTGTGTGTGTGTGTGTGTGTTGTGTGTGTGTGTGTGCGCGTGCGTGTGCGCGTGTGTGTGTTACCGGTGATGCTGAATGACGACAGCAGCAGGTCCAGTCCCTCATATGTGCTGGTGTGCTGGTCTGCACTGCAGCGCTGCAGCTCTCTGAACACACTGCTGTTGATGCGCTGCAGATCCACCACATGCAGACTCACGGGGACCGACAGACGCAACCACAGATGAGCCACGACACTGCCCTCACTGCGGGAACACAACAACATCAGAACACACACACACACACTGCCCTCACTGCAGGAACACAACAACATCAGAACACACACACACACACACACACACAACACTGCCCTCACTGCGGGAACACCACAACATCAGAACACACACACACACACACTGCCCTCACTGCAGGAACACAACAACATCAGAACACACACACACACACACACAACACTGCCCTCACTGCACACAGACACACCTGAAGGCGAAGACGGCGCTGGAGTTGAAGAATCTGGACAGGTCAGAGTTTTTCAGCAGCTTCTCGAACTGAGGGAGCAGACGAGCAGAATCTCAGAACACACTCGACTAAACTCATACCAGAACAACACACACACACACACACACACACACACATTAGCTGAAGTAAATCAGGACAAACACACTTTCACTCAGAGTAACCTCATATAACCTCCTTTAGATGACATCCCTTTTCTAAACGTTATTTGATTACGTTAGTCTTGTGATACTGATGTTAGTTTGTGTGTGTGTGTGTGTGTGTGTGTGTGTGTGTGTGTGTGTGTGCGTGTGTGTGTCACCATGTTCTCCACAATGGAGGCTTCTCTTCTGAACTCTGCGCTCTCGTGCTTCCACAGACTGGAGCTGAAGTTCTTGTTGAGGATGGAGACACTGCAGGTGTACTGCTGGAGGACCCGCGCCTCTAGAACCCACACCCGGTACTCTACACACACACACACACACACACACACACACACACACACAGTAGTAGAAACTAAAGTATACTATAGTATTTATAACAGTTCACTATAGTGAGTAGAGTATCCTGCAGCACTCATCAACACAGCTGTAGATACTGTAGTGTATACCGTATAATGGACTTCACTATAGAGCAGAATCACTACAGTAATGAGCATTCATTCATTCATTCATTCATTTTCCTTCCGCTTAGTCCCTTTATTTATCAGGGGTTGCCACAGTGGAATAAACTGCCAACTATTCCAGCATGTTTTACACAGCGGATGCCCTTCCAGCTGCAACCCAGTACTGGGAAACACCCATACACACTCTTTAACACACACACACACACACACTACGGCCAATTTAGTTCATCAATTCCCCTATAGCGCATGTGTTTGGACTGTGGAGTAAACCGGAGACCACCAACACGGGGAGAACATGCAAACTCCACACAGAAACAGAAACTTGAACCAGCGACCTTCTTGCTGTGAGGCCACCACAGCACTACCCACTGTGCCACTGCGCCGCCCATGAGTTTAAGTAACTAAAGTATTTCCTTTAGTTTAGACCCTGATTTATCAGCGTTCACCACAGTGTAATGAACCACCAGGTATATATTAGAGTTTATTACACACTATCGCCTATAGTATAGCAGTTCCTCACCGAGAAAGTACCAGAGGAGACATGCAGATCCTGCCAGGATGAAGATGATGAAGATGAAGATGACGATGGAGATCAGACATTTCCGGAAGCTTCTGCTTTTATAGGGCGGATTCGGATCGGCGCCAGATTTCTGCATATAAATATAAAACGCATGAATATTCATGAGCTCCGTCATGTCGCGTATGATCTGGCTAGTTTAATGCAGTGTTCACTGTATGTTTAATGAGGACTGACGACTCTCTTACTGTTCTGCCGCTGCGGGTTTGATTCGGATCCGCTGTGAACCCGTTTCCGAGCTCCATCATGAACCGAATCCGAGCCGAACCGAGTCTTTATCTCCTCCGGTTCATCTTTGGTGCATTTTTAGGAGGATTTTCTCCAGACTTCGTGCATGTTCGGTTGTTCACGTGTTTCCGTCAGTCAGTCTGTGCTTGTGTTTGTCGATCCAAAGTCCGCCGCGGATCGATAATCGCCTGTGTTCGGGTTTCTGCTGATCTGAGGACAGTTCAACTCCAGTGAGGAATACTGAATAACAGCAGCAGCACCGCCCGGCAACCGCGCACCTGCGCCACACCCGTGATGTCACTGTCTGGGCGGAGCCTCAGCTCACCTGTGCTGCTGGTGCTGATGCTGGAGATGCGCTTCTCCACTCTTATTTTATTAATTATAACGAGAATTATTTATATTACTTAGGAATTAAACATTTAATTACATTTATTAACATCTACACCTATCCCAACCCTAACCCTAACCCTCACACTAATCTATAAGCAGTAATTATAATGAGAATTATTTATAATATTTATTAAATGAAACATTTAATTGTATTTCATTAACATGTACCTCTCACAGTCATTTAAAAACAGTATAGTGAGAATTACATTTATTAAATTACACATTACATTTTATTACATATTAAATATGTTTTATTAATGTCTACCCCTATACCAACCCTAAACATACACCTCACAGTAATGTAAACATATGGATTATTGGTGTACAGTATCACAACTATTGTGCTATTGTGTGAGTATGGCACGTCTATATTTCTCTTCATATTAAACATTGATATTTATTTTCTAACACAGAAATAACAGGCAGTACAGTGGCTCAGTGGTTAGCACTGTGGCCTCACAGCAGGAAGGTCTCTGGTTTGAGTCCCGGCTGGGTCAGTTGGTGTTTCTGTGTGGAGTTTTCATGTTCTCCCCGTGTTGGTGTGGGTTTCCTTTAAATGAAGCTGAACACTAGAATCTTGCAGAATATCTAGTAAAATATGATGTACTGTCATCATGGCAAACATAAAAGAAATCAGTTATTAATACACTCTCTGACAAAAGCCTTGTGGTGGATCCTCCAGTTGTAAGAGCACTAAATAATCACTTGACTTCTAGTTGATCATGTGCAAAAGTGTCAGAAGGTGGATTTCTGTGCTGAATCATCTGTTGATCTGCATCAATCATCACCAATACTGCAGAAGACCTACTGGAACCAGCATGGAGCCAAGATTCAAAATCAGTCAAGTTTGGTGAAGGAGAAATCATGGTTTGGGGTTCATTCAGTATGGGAGCGTGCGAGAGATCTGCAGAGTGGAGGATCAACATCAACAGCCTGAGGTATCAAGACATTTGTGCTGCCCATTACATTACAAACCACAGGAGAGGGACAATTCTCCAGCAGGATAGCGCTCCTTCTCATACTTCAGCCTTCACATCAAAGCTCCTGAAGGTCAAGGTGCTCCAGGATTGGCCAGCCCAGTCACCAGACATGAATATTATTAAGTAAGATGATGAAGGAGCCATTGAAGATGAACACAAAGACTCTTGATGAGCTCTGGGAGTCCTGCAGGAAGGCTTTCTTTGCCATTCCAGATGACTTTATTAATGCGTGATTTGAGTCATTCAGAGATGTATGATGCAGTCCTCCAAGCTCATGATGGAGTCAGACACAATATTCATTCTGTTTCCACTGCAGCATGACTTTATATTCTATACTGGACATTATTGAAGGTTCAGTGATGAGACTTTAGTCTAAGCAGAGTCAGACCTTACTGTCCTAATGAAATCATTCAACATCAAGACATGATCAGATTTTATTGTGCTCAAATAAGCTAAATCTAGAGGCCTTTGCCTTTCATAGAGACACTTCTGACACCCAAATCATCAACTAGAAGACCAGTTATTATCTGCTGATCCTAAAACTTGGATAGGCCACAAGACTTTTTTCAGGTAGTGTACATATTTTAAAAATGAGTTTAAAATCCTCTTTGTAAGCAGTGTTACTCAGACAGAACTCAGCACAAATACACATATTAATTTCTTTATTAGCAGCAAACTGAAAACACAGACTTCTCACACACTCCCCAAAGCAGCAAACGGTGTACATTATAAACAACACATTCATGAGATCATGAGCGGAAATGAGTAAAAACTCTTTCTGTCTCATTAGCGTCACTCCTGCTCAACATAAATAGACAGTATACTCTATGACATGTTCTATAGTACAGGGCGGTGTGACTATAACTAGCTTTCTGAGTTGCATGGTAAAACATTAGTGAAATTCACAAATTCACAGTCTCTGTTGATCCACCGGTTCCATCCGCAGATCTTCAGTTCCTCACACACTGAGCACATGCCAAACCTCATATCTTTTAGAGATGTTTAGCAGAATGTTCATGCTGCTCTTTTTTTCATGCAATGAAACAAAAATATTCAAAACAAAGCAAACAAAAAGCATCTTCATCCTTCAGCGGACACTGATATCTCTGACCAGCAGGTTTGATTGGGTTATGAAATGTCCAGTTTTGATATAAATGTTTTATGACTGTTTCTCTAGGGAGATGAGTGTGTGCTGATTATTAATAACCATTTATTAGGGATGCAATGATTCACTGCACCACACCAGTATTTCACCATATTTTTTAGTTAGCTGAGAGAATTTGGAAATGAACGTTTGATGATATGAAGATATTGCAGATTTATGTGTAAATTAAAAAATATATTTTGTAAAATGACTCGCATAATTGAAATTTTAAAACAAATTCCTAATCAAATATAAAAAATGAATAACACAAATAAAATAAATAGCATCAATTTGAAGAAACTAACATATTAGTTGCTCTTTTTTTTTTACTTAGATGTTTTTACCTTTTTAATGTAAAAAATGTTTAAAAAACCTTCAGCATATTAATATATTATAATAAATTAAATAAATATATTATTTATTGTTTAAATTATTTATATTATGAGGAAATTAATTATATTATTATGTATATCTACACTATATCTATCTGTATCTAATTCTAATGGTTGAGGGGTAAATGGACATTTTTGCAATATTTTGAAATATATTTGTTCCATATGTTACTTATTTGTATGAACTCCACATATATACACTTGTCATATATGTAATTTGCATAGATTACGATGTATCAGACTTCTATATGGTGTTTGATGTTCCATGTGGAGTTCTCCTGCTGAACTGAACTGAACTGAATCATCACATATTTGATCCGATTCTCAACTGACTCACAGTGAATCGTTACACCCAGTGAATCAGTCAGTGTTCGTTCACTGCAGCTGATCTGGGGTCAGTCTCTGCAGTGCTCCATCCATCAGTGCAATCTTAACAGTATTACTAATTCATATTACTAATGTGATTGTATGTGTGCAAAGGTTAAGATTGTAATTTATTACTTTGTAACACAACACTGTATATATGTGATTTGCATATCAGATTCCTATAGGGAGAATCCCATGTGGTGTTTTAACCCTGCTGCACACAAACATGCCACTATGGGCAAATAAACCAGTAATAAACTAATAAACTGAACTGGACCGAGTTTCCCAACACGCTGCTGGGCTACGGCTGGAAGGGCATCCGCTGTGTAAAACATATGCCAGAGTAGTTGGCAGTTCATTCCACTGTGGTGACCCCTGATAAATCAAGGACTAAGACAAAGGAAAGTTAATGAATGAGTGAATAAACTGAACTGAATCATCCCATACATGAATATTCTCAACTGACTCACAGTTAATCGTTACATCCAGTGAATCAGTCAGTGGTCACTCATTACAGCTGATCTGGGGTCAGTCCATTAGTGGTCACTCATTACAGCTGATCTGGGGTCAGTCCATTAGTGGTCACTCATTACAGCTGATCTGAGGTCAGTCTCTGTCTATCAGTGGTCATTCATTCCAGCTGATCGGGGATCAGTCTGTGCAGTGGTTGTTCTGTAAACTCTTGACGGGTCTGTAGTCTCCGCTGGAGGGCATGACGGGCCCGCAGGTGTTCAGAAGCTCCAGGGGCTGCAGCAGAGCAGTGGTGCAGCTAAAGCCCAGCAGAGGGGGCATTATTATGGGCTGCGGTGCTGGCAGCTCCAGTGGCAGCAGGCTGAAGGGCAAAGAACTGATGGGCAGAGGACTGATGGGCAGAGAACTCATGGGCAGAGAACTGATGGGCAGAGGACCGATGGGCAGAGGACTGGGCAGCTCACTCTCCTCCATGCTGTCCTCTGCCCCACCGGCGAAGCCTGAGTCTGGGCTCTGAGTGTCCTGCCGGAGCCGCTCCAGCTGCTGCAGATCCGCCTGCTGATCCGGCACACCGCCATCTGAAAAACAAATAATACCATGTTTAGATTTATGCCATATACTTTGCATTAGGCCCGCCCTAAATGACTAATAGCCCCGCCCTAAATATTTTTTCTCTATTCTGGTTTTTCTATATGAATGATTGATAGTCCCGCCCTAAATGACTGATAGCCCCGCACTAAAAAAAACGATAGCCTCGCCCTAAATGACTTATAGCCCCACCCTAAATGACTGATAGCCTCGCCCTAAATGACTGATAGCCCCGCACTAAAAAAAACGATAGCCTTGCCCTAAAGGATTGATAGTCCCGCCCTAAAGGACTGATTGTCCTGCCCTAAATGACTGATAGCCCCGCCCTAAAGGACCAATAGCCTCGCCTCTAAAGGACTGACAGTCCAGCCCAAAATGACTGATAGCCCCGCCCTAAAGGACCGATAGTCCTGCCCTAAATGACTGATAGTCCCGCCCTAAAGGACTGATAGTCCCGCCCTAAATGACTGATAGCCCCGCCCTAAAGGACCGATAGCCTCGCCCTAAAAAACTGATAGTCCCGCCTTAAAGGACTGATAGTCCCGCCCTAAATTGACTGATAGCCCCGCCCTAAAGGACCGATAGCCTTGCCCTAAAGGACTGATAGTCTCGCCCTAAATGACTGATAGCCTCGCCCTAAATGACTGATAGCCCCGCCCTAAAGGACTGATAGTCCCGCCCTAAATGACTGATAGCCCCGCCCTAAAGGACCGATAGTCCCGCTCTAAATGACTGATAGCACCGCCCTAATGGACCAATAGCCTCGCCCTAAAGGGCTGATAGCCCCGCCTTAAATGACTAATAGTCCCGCCCTAATGACTGATAGCCTCCCCCTAAATGACTGATAGCTCCACCCTAAGTGACTAATAGCACCGCCCTAAATGACTGATAGCCCCGCCCTTAAGGGCTGAGAGCCTCGCCCTAAATGACTGATAGCCTCGCCCTAAATGATTGATAGCTCCGCCCTAAATGACTGAAAGCCTCGCCCTAAATGACTAATAGCACCGCCCTAAATGACTGATAGCCTTGCCCTAGATGACTGATGGCTCCGCCCTAAATGACTGATAGCTCCACCCTAAATGACTGATAGCCTCGCCCTACATGACTGATAGCTCCGCCCTAAATGACTAATAGCACCGCCCTAAATGACTGATAGCCTTGCCCTAGATGACTGATGGCTCCGCCCTAAATTACCGATAGCCCCGCCCTAAATGACTGTTAGCCCCGCCCTATAGGGCTGATAGTATGTGTGTATTGTGATATGGATGCTGAAATGCAGGGTATTTCTGTACCGTGTGCGCTGCGATGCGTCTCCAGGCCGCTGATGCCCCCTGCGGGCCCGTAGGAGGAGTGCGCGGAGCAGGGCTCTAGAGCATTCCCGGGGCCCCTGGAGCTCTGCGAGAGGAAGTATGTGGAGTTGGAGAAGTCGGAGGATTTGCTGGATTTATCCCATCCGTCCATCGGGCCGCTGTGTGTGTGTGAGTGTGTGCTGAGAGAATCACAGGCGTCCTGCAGCCTCAACACCTCCACTGGACTGACCAGCTCTGAGTCTGCAGTGATGAAGCTCTCGCGGAGCAGAACCGGGCCCAGCCACGCCTGAGAACACACAACACACACGCCTGAGGATACACAACACACAAAACACACACCTGAGGACACACAACACATACAACACACACGCCTGATGCCTGAGGACACACAACACACAAAACACACACCTGAGGACACACAACACACACGCCTGAGGATACACAACACACACAACACAGACCTGAGGACACACAACACATACAACACACACGCCTGAGGACACAAAAGAAGCTTTCTTATGACACTCACCTTAAAATTCCCTCCATGGCTGGAGTTCAGATCGCCGAAGAACTTGGATGGATCAGGAATATAGGAGAAGTGATTTGTCCTGAGAGGAGAGCAGAGCGTCCCTCATCAACATCTAACACTCATGTTAATATACAGATCCTCATTTACAGCTCTCCTACAGCTAAACGGGTCACTGCTACCATTATTGAGTCCATTCAGCCCATCTCCAGCTCTATCAGGAACACCTTTAGCTTAGCTTAGCATAGGTCATTGAATCGGATTAGACCATTAGCATCTCACTTAAAAGTCAACACTGAGCTGTATAATGTTCCCATTTAAAGCTTGGCTGCGTCCCAATCCACACACTCTCTGTCCTGAACAGTGTGCAAAGTAGAGTAAGTGTGCGTGTGCGTGTGTGTGTGTGTGTGTGTGTGACTCACCGTTTGTGTCTGCTGCATCTGAAGTAGAGTGTGAAGGTGATGATGAGGGTCAGTGTGACTGAAGTCAGCAGCGTTCCTGCCTGAGAAGAAGACCAGTCCACAACAATAAGCGGCCCAGCTGCAACACACACACACACACACACACCTCAGTTACTTGGAGTTGCCTGTGTGTGTGTGTGTGTGTGTGTGTGTGTGTGTGTGTGTGTGTGTGTGTGTGTGTGTGTGTGTGTGTGTGCGTGCGTGCGAGCGTGCGTGTGTGCGTGTGTATGTCAGTCACCTGAAGCAGTTGGTGTGGACATCTGCATCCCCACAGTAGATGTCCAGGTGTGTTCGGGGCTCCAGTCGCTCCACACCGCTCTCTTCAGCTGCAGCTTCACCCTCAGCCTGATGCTGTACTGCTGCTGCAGCTGGAGATGATCTTTCGGCAGATGCAGCTTCGTATCCATCGTCGTGTGTTGACCAACATCCTGCACAAACAGAGGGCTTAATGTGTGTGTGTGAGAGTGTGTGTGTGTGTGTACGTATTTGTCTATGTGCGTAAGTGTATCTGTGTGTTCGTGCGTGCGTGCGTGCGTGCGTGTGTGTGTGTGTGTGTGTGTGACAGAGATGCTCACCCTCCAGCTCTGAGCTGCAGATCTGTACTGGACCTCAAACTCATGAGATTGGGTTGAACTGAAGTTCCAGGAGACGGTGGAGCCATTAATGGATAATGTCTGAGGAGGAGACACTTTCACTACTACACACACACACACACACACACACACACACACGTAAATCAAGGAGCATTTTCATTAATTAATTGAGTTTTCCATTAAATCAAGCTAAATACTCTGCCATTGGGCTAAGAAAAATAATCCTGTTTGTCCTTTTGACTTGACATTGCTCTGCTCCTCTAACATGCTGCCTGGTTAAAGAGTTTTGAGATGTTTGAGCTAGAAACAAGACAAACTCTGAGTAACAGAAGCATTTTTGCAGATAAACTGATGAGACAGTCGTATACACTGAGGATGAACGACTGCTTTAATGGAGGACAGGTTATAACGCATTATAACTCTGGCACAGTAGGGAGCACTGTCACCTCACAGCAAGAAGGTTGCTGGTTTAAGCCTCGGCTCATTCATTCAAAGAAAATGAATGAATGAATGAATGAATGAATGAATGAATGAATGAATGAATGAATGAAAGAATGAATGAATGAATGAATGAATGAATGAATGAAAGAAAGAATGGATGAATGGATGAATGAATGAATGAATGAATGAATGAATGAATGAATGAATGAATGAATGAATGAATGAATGAATGAAAGAAAGAATGGATGAATGGATGAATGAAAGAATGAATGAATGAATGAATGAATGAATGAAAGAATGAATGAATGAATGAATGAATGAATGAATGAATGAATGAATGAATGAATGAATGAATGGATGAATGGATGAATGAAAGAATGAATGAATGAATGAATGAATGAATGAATGAATGAATGAATGAAAGAATGAATGAATGAAAGAATGAATGAATGAGTAGCTCTGGAGCACTGGAGTGATCATACTGAACTCACCGCTGTCCTTTACCACCTCTTCTACTTTCGCCACAGGGTTTGTGTAGCCGTCACACCACACCTCCTGTTGCAGGACGGCCACTGATATCAGAGGTCTCTGCAAGACAAGAGAAAGAGGTGAGATCGTGTGCGCTTTGAAGGAGACCTATATGACCATTTATACAGGATGTAAAATGCTTCTCTCTCGTGTGTGTGTGTGTGTGTGTGTGTGTGTGTGAGTTTGAGCTGAGAATAGCACACAGATAATGTTCTCCAGCTCTCTGAAACTGACCTTTTCAGGGGTTGATCCTAATTGTGGCGTTTTGGTGACTGTCGCTTTAAATGCAAATGAGCTTGTGCTCTTTTCAGAAGAGGGCGGAGCTACTAGCTGTGTTGTGAGTGCTGGTCAGGTGTGCGTGTGTGCTTCAGTGTGAGTGTGTGCTTGATGCTTCTGTCAGTCTATGTCGCTCCTGTCGCTGTTCATCTAAAACTCCACATCTATAATCCTCTTAGTCTATGCTGACATTATCTTCAGCAGCTCAAACACTCTGATGGCTAATGGACAGACGGCTGCTTCTCACTCAGGGCTGCTGTTTATGCTAATGAGATGGAGAGCACTAGTGGGCGGGGCTTTCCCCCCTGATGACACGTACAAAGGGAAAATGTCAATCAAAGTGTTTCTGCATCAAGTCTGATTCTAAAAGTGACTCACCCGGCTCTGGAAAACCACACCGGCCCTGCAGATCTGCGGTTGTTCTGGGTCTGCAAACATCTGCGCTGTCATTATCCTGCAATCAAAACTACTCAAGTTACATCCCATGTAGATCCAACAACCAAGAACACAAACATCTGATTTTAGATTCCTACCTTCATCACACAAACGAACCAAAATGCTTGATTTCATTAATAATTATCACAGGGTTTAATATCTCACTCATTCATTCTCCTTCAGCTTAGTCCCTTTATTCAACAGGGGTAGCAACAGCGGAATGAACCACCAACTATTCCAACATGTGTTTTACACAGCGAATGACTTTCCAGCCGCAACCCATCACTGGGAAACACCCATACACACTCATTCACACACACACTCACACACTACGGCCAGTTTAGTTGATCAATTCCCCTATAGCACATGTGTTTGGACTGTGGGGGAAACCGGAGCACCCGGAGGAAACCCACACCAACACGAGGAGAACATGCAAACTCCACACAGAAACACACACTGACCCAGCTGGGACTCAAACCAGTGACCTTCTTGCTGTGCTAACCCCTGAGCCACCATCCCGGCTCTAATATATTTAACATTTTTGAATTAAATTCCTCCCCTGAGAACACACATCCACAGCAGATGCTGTAAACCCTGAATAGTTCCTCAAACTCTGCTGTTTGCTCACAGAAGCGTTCACCTCAGACCACATCAACACGTACCTGCTTCTACTACCTTCCTTCTTTAAGGTGATCTTCAGATTGCAGCAGGTCTCAGGCTGCACAGCATCACTGAAGTTCAATGCTGACGTGTTCCACACACACATGACACTGTGTGTGAAATTATTCTGACACAGCAGACCTGTGGAAACACACACACACACATACACCCTCTTATATTTAAAGCCCTTCTGAAAGTCATGTCTGCATATAGTAGATGCCCTTTAATGACTACTTTGCACAAAAAGTGTCATTTAAATTGAATAATCATCCATATTTGACCCATACTTATGGCAAACCAGCGTGTGTCACAAGTGTGATCTTACTCTGATCTGCCTGAGCTGATGATAAGAAGCACATCAAAGCCACCATCCTCATCATCATCCTCATCATCTTCATCGTCAGACTCTGCATGACGGTGTTTTCCTCATAGCAACATTAGGAGACCTGAGAGAGAGACAGAGAGATAATGTCAGTGCTATGAATGTTCACACACGTTCTTTTTTTAATCACACTATTTATTTAAGTCGGTGGTTCATTCCGCTGTGGTGACCCCTGATAAATAACGGACTAAGTCGAAGGAAAATGAATGTATGAATGAACCACCAACTTATCCAGCATATGTTTTACACAGCGGATGCCCTTCCAGCTGCAACCCATCACTGGGAAACACCCACACACACTCATTTACTCACACACACACACTATAAGGACAAATTTTTTTTAGCTTACCCAATCCCCCTATAGCGCATGTGTTTGGACTGTGGGGGAAACCGGAGCACCCGGAGGAAACCCACACCAACACGGGGAGAACATGCAAACTCCACACAGAAACACCAACTGACCCAGCCGAGGCTCAAACCAGCGACCTTCTTGCTATGAGGCTACTGCGCTACCCCGTCGCCATAAATGAATTTATTTGTCTACATTTTATGATGTTTTGTTTCTATTATGATGTCATGTTATCTATTATTTTGATATTTCGACCCTGTGTTGCCAACAACGCAATTCTCAATTAGAAAATTTGGGTTTCCTCCGGGTGCTCTGGTTTCCTCCACAGTCCAAACACATGCACTATAGGGGAATTGAGGAACTAAACTGGCCGTAGTGTATGAGTGTGAATGAGTGTTTCCCAGTACTGAGTTACAGCTGGAAAGGCATCCGCTGTGTAAAACACATGCTGGAATAGTTAATAAATAAAGGGACTAAGCGGAAGGAAAATGAATGAATGAATGAATATTAGAAATTTTGTATTTGAGAGAGAGCTCATTATACTGACGAAGTGTGTGTGTGTGTGTGTGTGTGTGTGTGTGTGTGTGTGCGCTGCTCATGTTCAGTGTGTGTGTGTGGCGCAGTGCAGACGGTGACAAATAAAGCATCTGTGCTGATCTTTCTTCCCCAAAGTCTCAGACAGCAGGTGGAAAAACCCAGAGCGAGAGCACACATCATCATCATCATCATCATCACCCACAGACATGACGAGAAACGCCTGACCTCTCCATCATGGAGACCGACAGCACATTCAGCTCAGTTTCAGCTCAGACCTGCTTTATATTGAGCTGTCAGTGATTACACACATCATCAACACATGTCTACTGCTAGTGTTGAACAGAACATATTAAAGCCAAACACACTGAAGCAAAGATCAAACCATAACATCATAAACTCATGATAAATAATACTAAACAGCGTATTTAAGGACCAACAGTTCATGATTTAATAATCAAAAGCAACAATGAAATGCACCTACATTCATTTTCTTTTCCTCCTGATGTAAATAACCAGGAATAAATAAAACTTTAATGTATAATTGGGTTTATTATGATTTATTATCAGTAAAATGAAGAAATGAATAACCTTTTGACACTTTAATATACACTTTTACATCTACATTTGCATCAACACACACTGATATTTCAGATGAACGAAGGCTACAGGATGATGATTCTGCCGGTTTTTCATCTCATTTCTCTTCATCTTTGATCATAATAATAATTGCACAAATATAAGTGTGTGTGAAACACGTGTGTGTGTGTGTGGATGCAGAATGAATGAATAATGAAAGCGTGTTACATACGTGTGTGTAGAGCCGCCGCTCCAGCGCTGAGACCGTCACACTGCTGTACTCCTGTTCCTGTGTGAGAGCCACAACACACACGCTTAGGGTTAAGAACACACACACACACACACATAAAGAGGTCAGGGATATAACCTGATCTGCGCTGTTTTTGGTGACATTTACGCTGGGCAGGAAGTGAGAAGCATGTAGGAGGGAGAGCAGACAGGCGCACACACACACACACACAGAGAGCCCTGTCCATCATTCACATAAGGTGCTACATTTGTGTGTGTGTGTGTGTGTGTGGTGACAGTGCATAGTAAGTTTGTGTTGTGATAGTGTGTGTGTTTGTGTGTGTGTGTGTGTGTGTGTGTGTCTCTCTCTCTCTGCCTCTGTGTGTGTGTGTATGTTCGTGTTGTGTTCATGAATGTGTATGTGTGTGTGTGTGTGTGTGTGTGTGTGTGTGTGTGTGTGTGTGGTGTGTGTTGTGTGTGTGTTTCAGGGCTTCACATTTCCGAGAAGCTTCGCAGAAAACCACAGTTGTGGTTATGAACCTCTTTACTACTGCTCTATCTATCTATCTATCTATCTATCTATCTATCTATCTATCTATCTATCTATCTATCTATCTATCTATCTATCTATCTATCTATCTATCTATCTATCTATCTATCTATCTATCTATCTATCTATCTATCTATCTATCTATCTATCTATCTATCTATCTATCTATCTATCTATCTATCTATCTATCTATCTATCTATCTATCCGTCCATCTGTCCATCTGTCCATCCATCTATCTATCTATCTATCTATCTGTCTGTCTGCTTGTCTGTCTGTCTGTCCGTCCGTCCATCCATCCATTCATCCATCCATCCATCCATCTATTTTTCTATCTATCAGTCTATCCATCCATCCATCAATTCAACATCCATCCAGCTAATTCTGATGGTGTTGTTCATGAGCTGGTGTGTGTGTGTGTGTGTGTGTATGTGTGTGTGTGTGTGTGTGTGTGCTGATAAAGACTGTGGATAAACACACAGGGGCTGCACCTGCTGCTGACCTCAGATCAGTGTGAAAAACAGCGCGGTTTCAGGTGTGTGTTGCTCTCATTTCACTCTTTCAGAAAAACAAAACTCCATTAGCCGTAACTCTGTCTCATATCAGCGGATCAGCGCTTTTATTTCTGTTATTATTACTACTGGGGGACAAAACAGCATCGCTCTTCTCATCTCCTGATGATAACCATACACAGTTGAAGGCAATTATTCGTCCTCCTGCAAATGATTAACACTATTAGAAATATTTTAGTGTGAAATAGATTTAATTAGACCTAAAAAATATATAGATATTGTTTAATATCATTAAATAAACTATTTTAAAAAGGGGCAGCAAGTGTCTAAGGGGTTAGCACTGTGGCCTCACAGCAAGAAGATCGCTGGTTCGAGTCCCAGCTGGGTCAGTTGGTGTTTCTGTGTGCATGTTCTCCCTGTGAGTGTGTGTGTGTGATTGAGTGTGTATGAGTGTTTCCCAGTGATGGGTTGCGGCTGGAAGGACATCCGCTGTGTAAAACATATGCTGGAATAGTTGGCGGTTCATTCCACTGTGGCAACCTCTGATAAATAAGGGAAGCCCAACAATTCATTCATTCATTTTCTTTTCAGCTTAGTTCCTTTATTAAACCGAGGTCACCACAGCGGAATGAACCGCCAACTTATCCATCAAGTTTTTACGCAGCGGATGCCCTTCCAGCAACCCATCTCTGGTAAAATACTCAACAATAATACTGCATATTTTTCCGGTATCGTGCTGCCCTATGATATATATATCATCATATTGCACAGTTACAGCTTTGGGGAAAGTTACATTGATATATAATGCATTGCAATATTGAGTTACTCCCAAAAAAAGTGCTAGTTGCATTACTTTTGAATGCATTATATTACTATTGAGTTACTTTTTCTGACCTGCCTGAGGCTCGATCTCTTCCAGAACTTGTCTTTAGGGATCTTCTTTTTTCTAAAGTGTTTAATAGAGGAGCTCTGCAATGAACAACACACATCAAAACCTTTAAAAACACACTAATAATATTAATGTGGGATGGTGTTAACAGTTTAAAGCAGTGTGTTTGCTGATTTTAGTCTTATAAAAATAAAATCTGTTCATTGAGACCATAATCCCCTTTTCCTTTTCTTCATGTGTTCAGAATAATGAGAATACTTGACATGTAAACCAAAGCCATCTTGCTTTCTGTCTGTTCCTGCATTCATCTCATTTTAATTCAGCTAGTTATTCTTATAAAAGCTAATGAATTTCAATTAAAAGAAACTCACATTACATTTTTAAAAACGTAACTCAAATTATATTACTTAATATTGTAAAGTAATGCATTTCTTTACTTGTTACTTAGAAAAGTATTAACTTGCATCACTTTCCCCCAAAACTGGATATACAGAGTTATTAGCCCCCCCTGTTTATTTCCTTCCCCCAGTTTCTGTTTAACAGAGAGCAGATTTCTCCAACACATTTCTAATCATAATAGTTTAATAACTCATCTCTAATAACTGATTTATTTTCTCTTTGTCATGATGACAGTAAATAATATTAGACTAGATATTCTTCAAGACACTTCTATACAGCTTAAAGTGACATTTAAAGGCTTCACTAGGGTAATTAGGGTAACTAAGCAGGTTAATTAGGCAAGTTATTGTATAATGATGGTTTGTTCTGTAGACTATCGATTATAAAAAATATATAGCTTAAAGGGGCTAATAATATTGACCTTAAAATGGTTCATAAAAAATTAAAAACTGCTTTTACTCTAGCCGAAATAAAACAAATAGGACTTTCTCCAGAAGAACAAATATTATCAGACATACTGTGAAAATTTCCCTGCTCTGTTAAACATCATTTGGGAAATATTTAAAAAAGAATACAAAATTAAAAGGGGGTGAATAATTCTGACTTATGCATGCAGAATGAGTGTTAATATTCATTCATAAGAATAGTCATGCAGGTGTCGACACACTCGAGCTCATCCTTCACCAGTTTCCTCTTCAGAGCATTAATATTCTCAGAAAACAGACGTGATCAACCATCATTCTCATCATTAGCCGAGAGCGGATGGCATCATGTAGTTTGCTGAAGTGTGTGTGATGAAATAACTCTTCAACAGCGCGTTCAACATCTATATCTGAGATCTTTATCTTTTTATTTGTATACGTTTAGAGTTTGGGGGAAAATAACATCACAAGTGACATCAGTTACTTTATAAATCAAGAAGTTTAATCCACAACAAAAGTAAAGTGATGATTATTATATTTAAAAGTGCTGTGAACACTGTGAAAAACAAAGTGGACTCAGCTTCAAATTTTAAAGCAGCCAGCTTCAGCACATTCTTGAGTTTACTCAACTTAAATAGAGTCAATAGCAGTATTGGGTTGAAAGTTGAGTCAACTCAAAAAAGCTCTGCAGCAAGTTGCCTTACAATTTTGAGTTGAGTCAACTTTTTTTACTGTGAATTTAAAGTATTTTAGATTAGTATAATAGACTTAAAGATATGGGCAGCATGGTGGCGCAGTGGGTAGCACAATCACCTCACAGCAAGAAGGTCTCTGGTTTGAGTCCCGGCTGGGTCAGTTGGTGTTTCTGTGTGGAGTTTGCATGTTCTCCCCGTGTTGGCGTGGGTTTCCTCCGGGTGCTCCGGTTTCCCCCACAGTCCAAACACATGCGCTATAGGGGAATTGGGTAGGCTAAATGTTGCAGCTGAAGGGCATCCGCTGCGTAAAAAACATGCTGGATAAGTTGCCGATTCATTCCGCTGTGGCGACCCAGGATTATTAAAGGGACTAAGCCCAAAAGAAAATGAATATATGAGTCCTCAAGATACCTATAATCTAGTGTCTCCAAAACTGTGACAAAGCTCACTAGAAGATATAGACCTGAAGTAAAGTGTGCAGTTTGTCTCTTCCACATAAATGCATCAACATTTTTTCTGTCGTCTCCTCATATTTTAGTTTCTCATCAAATCTTCTGACCAATCAAATGCTCTCTAGTGCCTGACATGCCCCGCCCCCTTTTTCTCATTGGCTGTTCATTTGATGTGCTTGAGCTCAACTACTCTCACTGGCAGAGCTGTGAGAAAATATGATGCTTGTTTTTTATAAAGGGGAGGGGCTAGTATATGCCCCGCCCTCTCTTCATGTTTTAGTTCAGATTGCATCACACATTGAATTACAAATGTTCATTTTAAAGCACTTCACAGGACCTTTAAGTCTACTTAACCTGTGGTTATTAATTAAAGAGCACATATAGTGATTTGGGGCGACATGGTGGCTCAGTGGTGTCACACTGTGGCCTCACAGCAAGAGGGTTGCTGGTTCGAGTCCCAGCTGGGTCAGTTGGTGTTTCTGTGTGGAGTTTGCATGTTCTCCCTGTGTTTCGGGTGCTCTGGTTTCCCCAAGTCCAAACACATGCGTTATAGGGGAATTGATCAACTAAATTGGCTGTAGTGTGTGTGTGTGTGAATGAGTGTTTATGGGTGTTTCCCAGTACTAGGTTGCAGCTGGAAGGTCATCCGCTGTGTAAAACATATGCTGGAATAGTTGGCGGTTCATTCTGCTGTTGTGACCCCTGATAAATAAGCAAATAAGCCGAAGGAAAATTAACGAATGAAATAGTGATGTAGTGGTATTCAGTATTGTGGAGTATTAACTGTCCATCATTAAAGCAGAAGCTCTCGAGGCTCTTGCTGATCATAATCAATAAAGATATTGTATTTCTATCTGTCAGAATAGCACAGGATGCTTCAATATATCAGATGTCAAATAAGGGTCAGCATGAAAATCATTTTAAAATAGTCTGATTACCGCACTATAATTGTGTAGTTGATATTTTTGTAATGTACATCATCAGATCTGATTCACTAACATGAGGACTAATGCAGATCTCTGAATATTAAAAGAAGAGTCAGACACCAAAGCTCTGTGACACATTTCCTCTTCCACCGCTTCAATATTCTCAGAAAAACCAGACCTTTCATCAGTTTATTTATTTATCAGGGGTCGCCACAGCAGAATGAACCGCCAACATTTCCTCATCCAACGCTTTAATATTCTCAGAAAGACCAGACCTTTCATCAGTTTTAACATCATTATTAGCTGGGACTGGATGACATCATTGATTATTAAAAGATGACAGACTATTATAACACCAGTTTTTACATATTCAGATGTTCAATTCTTGTGTTGCTCTCTTCACAATAACTCCTCTTCTTGTGAAAGGTGTTATATGTTATTATATTGCATTCATCCATTCATTATCCTTCAGCTTGGTCCTTTATATACCGCAAAGCGGAATGAACCACCACTATTCCAGCATATGTTTTACACAGCGGATGCCCTTCCAGCTGCAACCCAGTACTGGGAAACACCCATACACACTCATTCACACACACACTCATACACTACGGCCAGTTTAGTTGATCAGTTCCCCTATAGCGCATGTGTTTGGACTGTGGGGGAAACCGGAGCACCCGAAACACGGGGAGAACATGCAAACTCCACACAGAAACACCAACTGACCCAGCCGAGACTCGAACCAGAGACCTTATATATATAAAAGTTACTTTGACATAATGAAAAAGAGTTATAGTAACTCATAAACTGATTACTCTGTAAAACAGAGATTTATAAATATTATTCATTATTTTCCAGTTTATTTCCGGTTGTGAACTGCTCTGTTCAGGGATTTTTACTAAAGTTGTAGTGGATTGAAAATTTTTTAATAAATAATATATAGAGAATTGAGTCTGTATTATAACAGGAAGATGTACTGGGAGTTTATTACTAGGTTTCTGTGTGGTAATTTACAACACCAACCCAGACAATATAGCACTGCAAACTACTATAAATAAAACAAGACAGATGGGAAAGATCCAGATTATGCAACTGAAAAGCATAAACATTATTAATAATAATAAAACATTAATTACAAAATATGAACAGCTGTTAATTAACAGATATTTTTAACAGTGTATATTAAGCAGAACTCAATCTGAATGAGTTATGAATTAATTAACTCTATTTTTGTGTTAACTGTATTGCTTTAAGTAAACTGATTATATTTAACTCTTTTGTATTTAGCAGACAAGAAAATAAGAGATTACAAACCAGTACAATTAAAAATAAAGATTCTTTATTGATATCAGTGGTTAAAAAAACTATTACTTCCACTGAAAGATTTCATATGTGTAAAGTTTGATTCAACATTAGCTTCCAACACACACTGATTAATCTGATTCTCTGTCAAATGATGAAACAAGGACCTCTAAACTGGTTATTTTGAGGATTGTGGGTGAATATAAAGTATTTCTGAACACATTTAGGAGACATTTTTCAAGAGAGTTTCTTTAATAACTCCTAATTCCAAACACACACATATTATAGATATGCATGTTGGAGATGCTCTCGAACTGGAAGATATCAGCATATGAAAGTAGGCGATGTGTGAATTTAGACACTTGCTGCTCTGGGGGCTATTTCCATTCACTTCAGACCTTCATCTCAACTAATATCAGCCTTTCAGTTCTGATCCAAACCAACAGACTCAGCGAAACTGAAACGCAGAGACACTTTCTCAGCTTCACACTTGTATTTATATATTAAAGCAACATCACCTTCATAAACGGTACTGTGATCATCATATACACGCGTTAAAGGGACAGTTCACCCACTGAATTATTATTGTTTCAAACCTTCATGAGTTTCTTTACTCTGTTTAACTCAAAACAATGCTGGAAACCGTTGACTTTCATTTGTTTTTTTCACAATGGAAGTCAATGGTTACCGGTTTCAAACATTCTTCAAAACATCTTCCTTTGCATTTAACAGAAGAAAGAAACTCATAAAGGTTTATAACCGTTGAGGGAGAGTAAATAGGGAGTACATGTTCATTTGTGGGTGATCTGTGTCTTTAAATGCTGCATGTCCAGCAGATGATCAATAACGCTGTATCAGCGCTGCTCTATTGTGGCTTATTGATCAGATCCAATCACAGCAATCCTGCTGAACCCAGAGTAACCTCTGTACAGATCGAGCTTAAACTGAGTCTGAGACGGCCAGGAGAGATAGAGGAGATCTGCAGATTGAGGGCGGAAAAAACATGTGGCTTTACCACACACACACACACACACACACACACACACACACACACACACACACAGAGAGAGAGAGAGAGCCTCACACATATACACACACTGAACACACACATACACACACACACACACACTGAACACACATATATAAACTAAACACACACTTACACACTATGCACACATAAAGTGTGCACACACATGCAAACACTGAACACACAGTCCACAAACACACACACAAATGTTGGTCAACACCTTTATACTTATTAATAACGGGGTCATCTGAAGGGCCTCATAACAGAAACCAGACACACACAAAAATGAACTGACTCTGGGTGTAAATAATGAAGGTCAAACCAGTGCACGCACACACACAGACACACACACACACACACACACACAAATATATACATGCAAACGCACACACATAACCATGCATAAATAACACACACACATAAACAAAAATATAAACACACACACACATAAACACACAAATGTAAACACGCACACACATAAACACACAAATAAACACGCACACACATAAACATACAAATATAAACACGCACACACATAAACACAAATGTAAACACGCACACACATAAACACACAAATAAACACGCACACACATAAACATACAAATATAAACACGCACACACATAAACACACAAATATAAACATGCACACACACACACATAAACACACACGAATACAAAATATGCGCGCGCACATAAACACACAAATATTAAACTGCACACACACATGCACACACACACATACACACACACAGACATAAACACACACACATAAACATGCAAATGCACACATAAACACACACAAATATAAACATGCACACACACACATAAACACACAAATATAAACATGCACACACACACATAAACACACACGAATACAAAATATGCACGCGCACATAAACACACAAATATTAAACTGCACACACACATGCACACACACACAGACATAAACACACACACATAAACATGCAAATGCACACATAAACACACACAAATATAAACATGCACACACACACAAAAACACACAAATATAAACATGCACACACACACATAAACACACACGAATACAAAATATGCGCGCGCACATAAACACACAATTATTAAACTGCACACACACACATAAACACACACACACACACAGACATAAACACACACGCATATAAACATGCAAATGCACACAAAAACACACACAAATACAAACATGCGCACTCACATAAACACAAACACACAATTATTAATCTGCATATACACACAAACACAGAGACATAAACACACATAAACATGCAAATGCACACATAAACACACACATAAATAAACATACACACACACACATAAACACACACAAATATAAACATGCACACACACACATAAACACACACGAATACAAAATATGCGCGCGCACATAAACACACAATTATTAAACTGCTCACTCACATGCACACACACACACACACACACACACACACACAGACATAAACACACACGCACATACTGTAAACATGCAAATGCAAAGGCAAACACACACAAAAATAAAAATGTGCGCACACACACACACACTATTATTAACCTGCACATGCATGCACATATAATCAGACAGACACATAAAGACGGCACACACACACACACACACAAACACATTTTCATGAGCTCTTGTTATAATAAAGGGCTGATGTTTCTCCAGTTTATTCAGTCTAATGCAGCTCTAAATATATTGATCCTTCACATTACAGCGGCTCTTAATCAAGTCTATTTACTTCTCATAAAATAATCCCAAACATACAGTAATTTCCCCCCTGATTTCAGAAAACAGCCACTGAAATGTCATCGAGCGTAACAATAATTTCCAAAAACTCCTGTCAGTCAAATTTACAACAAAACTCATTTGCTGATGAGTTAAAAGACTCAGATTTTGCTCATATTTTGATGTTTTTATTATCCTTTACTCTAATATGCCTGTGAGTTTCTGAAACATTTTTGTAGAATTTGATGCAGATATAAAAGCGAGGACATTTTCACAGTATTTTCTATCATATTTTTCTATTTTTCTTCTGGTGTAAGTCTTATTTCTTTCAAACCCATTATTACGGTTAATATTATTAGCCCCCTTAAGAATTCTTATTTTCAGTTGTCAACAAACCACTGTTGTCCAATAACTTAAGATAACTTGCCTAATTAAGCCTTTAATTGAACTTGAAGCTGAATACTATCTTACAAAATAGTAAAATATGATGTACTGTCATCATGGTGAAGACTAAAGTATTTTGTTATTAGATATTCAACTCCTTAAACTATCATGTTAAGCATCACTTGGGACATTTTTCAATGTAACAGTGTGGCCAATCATTTTGACTAGTTATATAGAGATATATATATATATATATATGTATGTAGTCCATTTTAATGAAGCTGCTGATAAGGCGACTGTCTTGTTTCTTCCTGGAACCACACAAATATCTAAGCCACACAAACACACTTAAACACACACACAGACACACACATTACGAGAAAAGAGCCGCTACATCCTCCTTCACCCACACCTCTTTTGTCACATCCTTCTGCTCTTTTTCCATCACCTAATCAAACACCATCGCCATCATCGTCCTCTATCTTCATCAGCTCTTCACCTATATCACCCACATGATGATTATCGATTAATTAACCCCTGCTATCAGAAGCAGTGAATGATTGACTGACCTTCGTGGCTCTTCTTCATCCCCTGATCACTGATTCTCTGATCGCTGGATCCTCAGACATGGGGAAAAGACTGAAGCTGATAAACTCTTTCCTTTTTCATTCTGCCTGTTTCTGAGTTTCTGGTTTGAGAGGAATGGAGTGTAAAACCCTCTCTGCGGTTTCTCTCTCGCTTCTGTCGAAACCACAGACTAAAAATCCCCTGGTTTTCTTTCCTTAAACTTCCATCTCTCTTCTTCTTCTTCTTTTTCTTCTTCAGTGATGTCACAAATAATCAACACTATATTTAAAATAATAGGGGTTTTGAAACATACCACAGTAAAGTAGCTGAAATAGTGGTAAATGTATTGTATAGGCCAAGATACACAACGAAAGTACTATGATCAAATTACCCAATATTTGAATGTAATATACTTCTGTGTTTGGAAAGATCTTGCACAGTCCAAGAACATCTCCTCCTACTTTAGAGAAGACATTTCAGAGGTCATTGAAACCCACATATTTTTCTTCAGCTTTAAATTAATCATGTGTTGTAGATTGTAGGCTATGTGTTTATGATGTTTGCATGTGTTTGTAGGCTATTTTTGTTTTTCTGCAGGCTACAGCACTTTGGTAATCATTGTGGTTGGGTAAAAGTGCTTTATAAATGAAGTTAAGTTGAGTTATATTTAATATTACACGTCACTAAAGTAAACTAAGTGTATTTATAAGAGTTTTCAGTTTACCATAGTTAATAGCAGTCATTAGGAATGTGTTTTAAATAGGCTGTTACGAGTTAAAACACTAGTATTTATTAAGTTACTACAGTATTTTTTGATGTGGGAACCTTTGTTAGCATTTTATAATAACTTTTATGTGGAAAAACATGTCAAACGTTGATTAGAAAACCTCCCTTCACATATTTGAATCCCTAATTTTAATTAATACCATTGGTAGGGTATTTACCTTTATATATTGTATATATCAGTATTTTAAACAGAACGGAGCGCGCTGGTTGGTTTCTTCTGGGGATCTGAATGTCACTGCGCGCTCTGGCGGCGACGCGGGAAAACACGCGCGTGCGCTCTGTGATTAATATTATTTCCCGCTCAATGACCTTCCAAACTTCAAAAGTTTCAACTCAAAACTCATCAGTTTCATGACGAATATTACACAACAGCATAGGCTACACGTCTACAGTAATGTATTGCCTTGTCAAACAACAAACAAAATCATTCAATGTTTATTTGAATTAACAAGTGCTAGATATTCATTTTATGATTTATAATCAGAATTATTAAAATGAGCTGAAGATTATTTATGAATTATTAAATAGTAGCCTAGTAATGTTAGTAATTAAATTCCTTCAATACACCTAAAAAAACAACACAAACAAATACATACATAAAAAAAGGATTTCAGCAATTTACCACAGTTTCTGTAGTTTAGTTTATATTAAATGTGTTAATCTTCACAATTGTAACACTTAAACGTCTGAAATTAAATGTAGATGCATACATGTAGCAATGAAAATGAATAATCTATCACCACTGTATAATATATTATCAAAAAAGACTAGCTCATATCTTTAGTCAGTTTTGCTCTCCTATATCTTGATTTAGGAAATTTAGACATTTACACTTGAAAGCAAGACAAAAATAAAGAGAAATTCACTGGTATTAGAAAATTCAGTACATTCTAGTTATTATTATTATTCTTGTGAAAAACCCTGCTAAAAATAACAGCCTAAGCTGGTGGCTGGTTTTAGCTGGTCGGCCAGCCTGATTTTTAGAGGGGTTTTGACCATTTCCAGCCTGGAAAATGACAGCTAAAACCAGCTTGACTAGCCTAGTTTAAGCTGAACCTAACTGGTTTTGGGTCGTCATCTCCCAACCTGACCAGCTAAGACCAGGATGCAATAGTGAAACCAGACTAAAACCAGGACTGGTCAACCAGCTAAAACCAGCCAACCAGCATAGGCTGGTTTTGCTGTTTTTTCAGCAGGAAATGGTATTAAGTATTGGAGATCCAAAGGTTGCATTAAGCTATTGCCTAAACTAATTTCTGCCTCTTCACATTTAGATTGTTCTCTTCAACTTGTTCCTTAAATGTTACTCTTGTCCTAAAATAATCTCAAATTGACGCTTGTTGAACTGCACAAATGTTTAAGCTATAAATACATTGTTGAAAAATTAAATCAAATTAGAAATTAGAAAATACTGCTGTAATGTCAAGCATTTAGCAGAAAAAACTCCAGCAGTTGTGTCCCAGGTGTTTAGTTTTGGACTATTCCTGGTGAGAAATGAAATGTTTCCTCTGTTGGGACATTTGGTGTGTCAAGGTTCCGACTGATGGTCAGGGGATTGAGGCGTTGCCAACACAGTCAAAAACCCTATAGCATGAATAAAAATCACAAGATTGTTATAATCACGAGTTTCTTGAGTCATGTTGAACGTTTCTGATGTTCAAATGAGTGGAAAAGCTTTGCTAACAAGAAACATTTAGTGTGAATAAAATGGTCCAACTGCTGTGTTTACTTGAGGAGAAACTCTGGTAGATGTTAGAAATCATTTAAGGACATTGCACTTCACACACAGAAGTAGTTTAAAGGTTTTAATTATACAGAGTTTTAACTTCAAGAGTGTTTAAGACATGGCAATATGGGTGTTATCATGTAGTTGGTTTTCTGAGTGGCTGATTGTCAAAGTTAGAAACTTGCTAGCTGCTAGCATGTTATAACACATTTCTAGCAGGTTTTGCCATGTTGCTAGCATGTTTAGCTCAGTCAGTTATATCTGAAATCTCAAATAGGAGTAAATCTTAAATTCTTGTTTAGTATTTTATCGTTGACTTTATATATAAACCAATGAAGCCTAAGCCAAATCTGTATTTGAGTATTGTTGTGTACGTGACTAGGTTGGTGGAAGCGGAACTGTGTGGCTGCAGCTCGTGTTTCCTGGTCGGGTGTTTGTTGTGGCGCACACGCGGAACTCACATGCCGTGAAAACACTCAACGCCTCACTTTAATAAACATTTATACATTTAATTTAATACTAAGCTTTAGTTTGATCATGTCAGCATCTGTGATTCGAAGAGGACTTGAGCTATTCAGCGAGAAAGGTAACTATCTGGCCGCTTCGTCTGTATAGCTTCAGTTATAAACCAAAACATGAGGAATAATTCAGACTTCGCCAATTATGAGACAAATTCAGCTGTGAGGCATCTCCAAGAGTGCTGTCATTATTCTGTTATCTGTGTTTTATTAAATGCGTTAGTTTACATCAAGGGTTGCAGTGAGTGCTTGTCTCAAGTGTTAAAGAAAAGTAACTGAATGTGATGCGTTACGTTACTTTTGCCTTGTTTTGTGTGTGCTGAGCTTGCCTATATGTAATCATTTAACAAACAATAGTTAAAAAAGGCAATTTACTTCAACACCAAAGTGAAATGTGTAGTGAATGAAGCTCCGGCTGGAGGGCATGGAGATTCACATCTGGAAATAAAAAATTAGCCATTACTTTACTAGTTACTAGAGTTACTTAGTAATCAGATTATGTACAATGCGTTACTGCAACACTGGATGTAATGAAGTGTGTGTGTGTGTGTAGATGGAGCGAAGCATAAGCAGAAGAGGAACCGTTCTAGTAAGGGTGCACTGATGGGGCAGAAAAGCACACAGAAACCGCGCGTCCAGAAGCGGATCCGACAGCTACAAAGAGCCGGACAATCATCACAGAACAACAACACTGTCAAAGACAAGCATATTCACTCAGCTGTGGGTCAGTGACACAAAACCACCCCAGACCAGCTAAAAACCAATATAGATCATCTAAAACCACTTCAGACCAGTTCAAAAACACTTCAGATCAGCTCAAAACCACTTTAGACTAGCTCAGGTTAACTTTAGACCAGATCAGAATCACTTTAGACTTGCTCAAAACCACTTCATACCAGTTCAAAACCACCTCAGACCAGCTCAAAATGAATTTAGACCACGCTCAAAACACTTAAGGTCTTACTTAAGACCAGCTCAAAACCATCTCAGATCAGCTCAAAACCACTTTTAGACTAGCTCAAACCACCTCAGATCACTCAAAACCACTATAGATCATCTCAAAGCTACCTCACATCAGGCCAAAACCACTTTAGACCAACTTAAAACCACTTCAGACCAGTTCATAACCACTTTAGATCCGCTCTAAACCACCTCAGACCAGCTAAAAATCACTTTAAATCAGCTCGACACCAAGTTAAAAAAAACCCTAACCACTAATAATTTACCTTTCTATAGTTTATTTATTGTATTTTTGTATTATTTGTATTATTGTGTTTTTGTTTAGTTAAATAATTTACTACTTTGCCTGTTAGCCCGTTTGACAGTGTTTAAAATAAAATTATTGTTGTAAAAAAATCTATTTTGAAAGTTGTTCAGTGACCAAACTCTTATTTTAATGGATATAGCTGTTTAGTAAAACTGTTTTCTTTAAATGCAGATAAATATATTGACTATATTTACTGAGAAATGGACAATAATACTAGTTTTCTAAAGAAGGTGTACTTATTTATGCTCAGTAATGTGCATCATAGTGAAGTATAGTAGAAACTAGATTCATGTCTGTGAATTTTACAGTCGCGTCTTCCTACTATTGCTTTTAATCTATAAATGATTCTCACTTTTATTATTATTATAGTGTTTTGTGTTTCTGTATTATAGTGTTTTGTGTTTCTATTTGATATTCTTTGCCTGGATGTACAGCTCAGTGGTCAACTATTGCTGTGTTTATTTGTGCTTTATAAATAAATAAATGAGAAGTGTCAATTAAAAGTGCAGCTGATGAGTGTTTCTGCTCTTCACAGATGAATACAGGAAGAAACAGAAGAAGAGTCAGCTGAGCTCAAACCTGAAGTATTTCCTGAGGACCAGCTCCACAACACAGAAACACCACACAGCAAAGGTCTGAACCCCAATCCTGAAGCAGCCCACAGCACATCCATGGGAAAAACCATTGATTTAGATTGTGTTTTAAGGATTGTTTCCTAAATCTGAGCAGTTGGCTTTTTTTTTGTAAGTTTACTATCTGAAAAATGAGGACTTAACTTTGTTAAAGGGTCAGATCACCCAAAATGAACATTTACTCACTATTTGCTCTCTCTCTAGTGGTTATAAAGCTTTATGAGTGTCTTTCTTCAGTCAAACACAAAAGAAGATATTTTGATGAATGTTGGAAACCGGTAACCATTGACTTCCTTAGAAGGAAAAACTAATGGAGGTCAATGGTTACAGGTTTCCAACATTCATTAAAGTATCTTCTTTTGTGTTCGACTGAAGAAAGACACTGATTTTCCTCATGCTGGATAGATTTGAGGATTGAAATTAATTTGAGCTGCTTTATTTTAGAGGTTTGGTGTGGATGGGTCAATTTGACCCAAAGGACATAATAGTGTATACAGGATTCCACAGGAGAAGGAATGAATGGATTTTAAATGATGTGTTGTGTTTGTTTAGGAGGTCCAGCAGAGCTCCAGCCGGCGCTCCTGTGATCAGCCGGATCTGCCTGAACCCAAACCCAGAGAAACATCCGTCTTCACCGAGCAGGAGTTCCAGACCTTCCAGCAGGAGTATTTCTCCCGGCTCTGATCAACATTCATCAGGACTGAAGCACTGCACACGTCTGAGATTATGATCAATAACAGCAGCTTTCCTTTACAACAGATATTATTGATTATTTTCACATGTACACCGCCAAGTATGCTGTTCTAACTTAGAGATTCTGTTTTGTTTCCTGAACAAATATCTAAAAATGATTAAGTCAGGAAGCATTTTCTAGACAAGCTAAAGATATAGAAATAATGAGTCAAAATGAAGAGAGTTTACTTAAAACAAGCTAAATAATCCTGTCAAAAGCTAAATAAAAATGAATTTACTTCCCCTATTGTCGCATTATTCTGCTTGTTATTTCTGAACACAAGATTATATTTTGTTTGTCTATAAAATGCTTCTTAATTTAAGAGTTTGTAGATATTTGGACTAGAAACAAGACAAAAATGTAAATAAGAAAAAACATCAGCAGTGTAAATGAATCAGAGGAGTCATAGTGTTGTATAAAAGAAAGTGAATGTACATAATATTTTCTCTGCACCGTCAAACACAAGATGATCCACTTTCTCTCAGTTAAAGACATATCGAGTGCTATAATAAATATAAATTTTGTTTTTTTCCTGCAATTCTGCCTTACATGGGTGCATTTATGTTTTTTTTTTTTGTCAAATAAGTTTTTTATTTGGTCATTGAATAGACAATAATAATATTGATAATTACAATAATCACAAATTCCAGGATTATTTTCTTATATGCATAAACTTACAAGAACAGACGAAAACCAAACAAAACAAAAACTAACACCCCAAGCCCGGCCTGTAAGTATACAATACAGTGATAATCAAAACAACTTTTTAGTTACAATACATTGCTTTGGGGAGAATTCCCCATGAAGTGACAAAAGAAAGGGCCCCAAATCTTCTGAAATTGTCCAATGTTGCCTTTTAAGATATATCTGGTACGTTCCAAGTGCAGAGTAGATATCAATTCTTCAAGCCATAGTTTAGCAGTTGGAGGATTAACATTTTTCCAGTACAATAACAGCAGCTTTTTGGCTGTAATCAAACAATATGTAAGAAATTTACGTTGTGTACTGCTCAATGAATATGTATAATCAGAATGTCCTAATATAATAAGCACTGGGTCAGGATCTACGTGTTGATCAAGGACATCAGAGAGCACTTTAAAAACCTCATTCCAGAATCCCTGTATTTTGTGACAGAATACAAAACTATGAGCTAAGTCAGCTTCTTCTGATTTGCACTTATCACAAATGGGTGACATATTGGGGAAAATTCTATGTAATTTCTTTTTGGAGAAATGCAGCCTGTGTAGGACCTTGAACTGGATAAGGCATAATCTAGTGTTGATTGATTGTTTATCAATATCCTCTAAACTATTCTGCCAAATCTCTTCTGAAATTTCGATGCCAATCTCTCGTTCCCCATTCTTCTCTGATCATCTTGTAGTGGGGGCGTAAGCTGCAAATAACCTTTCGTAAATTAGAGATAATTGATGTTTGTGTCCCCTGAACTGTGTGAGACAATCATCAGCGATTGAGGGCGGGGCCTCTTCTATGGAAACATTAAGTGTTCGCAGGTAATTTCTTATTTGTAAAAATCTGAAAAAATGTTTTTTTGGAAGGCTATATTTCTGTTGTAATTGAGTAAAGGAACCTAAAACCCCATCCATATAAAGGTCCTTAACTGTGCATATACCCAATTCCTTCCATTGATTAAAAGTTGTATCCAATTTTGAAGGAAGAAATGAGGGATTATTTGCAATTGGGATTAAGAGAGAAAGGGATTTTATCTTAAGATATTCTCTTATCTGTCTCCAGATCCGTAACTGATTCTTTATAACAATATTATTAACTACTGTTTGGTCTACTATCACTGGAGACAATAACATTGCTCCAAGATCGTAAGGATGGCAGTAATCTCGCTCTATCTGAAGCCAGTCTGGGGCAGTAGTCGACTGTTCCAACCATAATGTAAAAAATTGTATGTGTGTAGCCCAGTAGTAAAGACGAAAATCCGGAAAGGCTAAACCCCCCTCCTGTTTGGGTTTACAAAGATGATTTTTTTAAATTCTGTGACTTTTGTAGTTCCACAGAAATGGAAGAATAATTGAGTCCACATGCTTAAAAAAGGACTTGGGTAATAGTATTGGAATATTACGAAATAAATATAATATTTGAGGAAGGAAAATCATTTTTATCGCATTTATTCTGCCAATTAGAGAGATTGGGAGCGTCTTCCAATAGTCTATACAATTCTGTAGTTTAGACAATAAAGGTTTGAAATTAGCTTCGAAGAGTAGAGAGTATTTACAGGTAACTACAATTCCAAGGTATATAATTTTTTCTGTGGAAACCTTGAATGGAGATGTACGTATTATAGACAGATCTCTCAAACAAATGGGCATGAGTTCACTTTTTTGGGTGCATTTATGTTTTAATAATTCAGCAGACTGGATATAGACTTTTAGTCCACTTATAATACGGCTACCAGATGAGAGTGTGTTAGTCAGGTGTGTGTGTAGCACTAGTGTCCTCCACACCTTCTCCTCTTGTGTTCTGATGTGATTTCTGACTGTTGTAGCTGTGAAATAACTCTAATCATTCAGCGGAGTGATATGGAGCTGTAAGGTTCTCTAAACCTGCCGGTACTACTTTAGCTGTGCTGTGTTTGTCTGACTATAACCAAACTCCTTAGAGCAGGGGTGTCCAAACTCGGTCCTGGAGGGCCGGTGTCCTGCATAGTTTAGCTCCAACTTTTGTCAACACACCTGTCTGGAAGTTTTTGTATACCTAGAAAGAGCTTGATTAGCTGGTTCAGGTGTGTTTCATTGGGGTTGGAACTAAAATATGCAGGACACCGGCCCACCGGAATTGAGTTTGAGACCCATGCTCTAAGGCAGGGGTGTCCAAACTCAATTCCTGGAGGGCCGCAGCTCTATCAACACACCTGATACAATTAATAAAGGTGGTCAAGACTACTCATGAACACCTTGATCAGTTGATCAGCTGTATTTGAATATGGCCGGAGCAAAACTGCAGAGCTGCGGCCCTCCAGGAATTAAGTTTGAGACCCATGCCTTAGAGTGACCATCAGCCAGGGATGCAGCTTCTATCACGGATAAAATTGAGGGGGGGGGCTACCTGTTATGGATTAATGTGAAGAACAGGGTGGTTGATGGGGGCCCCCCTAATAGTAACTCTGGGGGACCCAAAATGGCGTGGGCCCTTAGAATTGTCATAACTTTCCCCATTAGCGGCTACCATGTCATCAGCCAATCAGAATCAAGCATTCAACTGACTTGCAGTATAAGATTTGATCATTAATTTTACATAAGTTTAATAATTTAAATGTGTCATTAAAAACTGGTAATTAGGTAATATAGTTTTCCCCGTTTGACTGTTCACTTATTCTAATATTACACTGTATAGGTGAGTCTTTAAGTTGAATGCCATAATGTATTCATTACGCTAAAGTTAATATGTTATAATCAGTTCTTCTTTAGTCCTAACCAATTTAACGTGGGTTATTTTTTACTGAAGAACTAAAGAGAAAAAAGATGTATAATAATGACAAATACACTTTTCAGGAGATTCAAGTTCTTGTTTTCTAGAATTACTAGTATTTTGAGCATTTCATGTCTATTTTATCAGTATTTCTTTCCCGTTCGATATCTAATAATTCAGTAATCAAAGCTTTTACATTTATTGCCTCTTATAATTTAGTTTTTTAATTAATTAATTATGTTTTGTTTTTTTCAATGATCATTGACCTCGAAATAAAGTGAAACCGAAAATCATTATTTACTTAAAAATAGAATCAACTTTCTGACAATACATTTGAATCATCCCTGTCTTTCTTAATTATGTATTTATTTATTATGTGTTTTGTTTAATATCGATGTCTTTTCCTGTCTGAGCTCCGCAAGAGTGACCCACTTTCCGTGAGAACGTAAATATTTGGGTACTATTTGTTTGCCATACATTGACATACTCAGCAGCCAATCAGCGCACAGAGAACTAGACGGAGGGATACAGGCGTGTGGGCTGTGATGTGAGCTTATATAAGCGGAGGCGCGGCCGGCTTTACGTTTTCTCCGTCTTACTCTGGTTAGTTCTGCACGTGGCTCTCAATCTCCTGCGGGAATCATGGCAGTGTAGCAGCGCGCAGCGGCAAATATCGCAGCGGCAGATCCGGCAGTGCAGAGGGCAAGTGCACTGGCTCAGTTTGGCAAAATGGCGTAAGTATTTTTCTCTTTCTCATATTTATGTCATAAACTTCTCAAGCTGTTAGCATTAGCATTATTGACGCTCAGCAGTGTTGCTGTCTGATGTTTACACGCGATCTCCGTTTGTTTTGATTCCGTTATCGTGATTTTCACAATGACACTAAAAAATAAACATTAAGACTTTGTTTATTTTCTGTCGAGAAGCGGCAACGTGGCACCTCAAAATGGCGCGCGTGATCCTTCCGCGTGACCGCTGGAAATGGCGCGAGGGCTCAGGGGGTTGTTACTAGAAAGGATACAGCTGAGGCCAGAAGTTAACGAGAATTGTTTATTAAATTATCCATTTGTCGCATTTTATTAACTACTAGCCATACCCCAGCCCTCACAAAAATGTAAACAGTAATTATACTGAGTATTATTCATTAAATTACCCATTAAATTGTATTGTTAACATCATCCCTAAACCTAGCTTTCACAGTAATGTAAAACAGTAATTATACCAAATATTATTTATTAAATTACCCAATTAAAATGTATTTTATTAACGTATACCCTAAGTCCAACCCTCACCGTAACGTAAAAATATTAGGTATTGTTGTAGACGTTAGTATCCGCAGCTGTATCTCTTCTAGACTTTACCGCTCAGGGACACCTTCATCTCGCTCAGGAACCTGGGGGTGGGGCGTCCTTCACTGATGACCATATTAGGACATGGATTCTGTAAGGGCGGGGAAACTCCAGCCCAAGGGGAGCTAATTATAGCAGCTAGCAGGAGGAGGTTTAGCGTTAGTAAATAGCACTGATGGGAAAGTAAATGCGTGTTTGCAGCTTGAGTTCCTCCCAGATGACACCTGTTTTAACTGGTCTGATCCAGAGTGCCTGGAGCTGCTCTAGAAACTGGTTAAACTGGTTTAGAATGTTAGTAACTCAACTGGTTATTCATTATGGCTCATTTTATTTCCCTGTATTATGATAATAGTGTGTTTTTTGTTAAGTCTTCCCTCTGGCCAGGGTTGGGGATCGAGAACTAGTTCCTCCTTTTTAAAATGTTAAAATGGTTTCATAAAGCATGCATGAAATACCTGAAGTGCTTTATTGTGTGTATATACGTTCAGTGTAAATGCTTTAAACAAATAAATCTGCAAAAGAATAATAAAGTACAATAGTTAACACTAAAGTCTCATTAATAAACATTAAAATAAACAGTGAAAATGTCTTTATTAGTTGATCTAAACAGCTGAAATTTAGTCTAACTCCTTTTAATAAAATAGTTAAATTGATTTTAATCATATTTTAGGCATTGACAAATAAAATATGACCTAAGATTGATAAATGCTTTTGTATTTGTCATTACATTGACTATTTAAAATAACGAATGGATCTTTTACTGTAGATTTAATAAACAAAAGGCCTAAAATAGTCTAAATGTGACTTTGTAGACCAGATTAAAGCAAAAATGTTAAATTCAATCAAGCAACTGCAAATACAACAATCTGAACATCCTTAAAGCACTCTTGAAGTATATAATTACTATTAAAGGTGTTTTAAAGTAGCAGTGATGTACATGTTCATTATCATGATGTATTGAATTTTTAACATCAGCGTGTCTAATCATGCACTCCGCACACACACAGCTCCGTGATCAGTCACTTTTGTTTTGAGGAATTTAATATGCATTTTATAACACACTTTCTGTTGTCACCCCTTTGCTAATTGCCTAGATCTCGCAGTGATTAAACCTAATTAATGCCGTTTGTGTTGTCCCACAGGTCTTTCCTAGCAAACCCCCAGCGCTCTGCTGCCATCGACAGCATCTCCATCTCTCCGCGAATACATCAGCTTCTCCTCCACCAACATGTCTCTGTGTGTTGGGGACGCTGGAGCCCTGCTGCTGGGGCCCTGGCCTCTGACGGCTGACCCCCGAGGGCCCCTGCTGGACCAGGATGAGGAGAGCTCCATGTTGGAGGGCTCGTGGTCTCCCTCCTCCTCCTCTTCTTTATCCTCTTTCTCTCCTCCTGCTTCTGGAGATGCTCCGTCTGAGCTGCTGTCGCTCTCCCTGCCGCCGTCGGACGTCCTGCTGACAGAGCAGAGCACAGGTGAGGCATGCATACACACACACACAAAGATACACTGGCCATTCTCTGTACACGTGATAGAATTGACAATAAGACTGTGATCATAATCAGTAGCGGGTCACCCTGAATGACCTCCTCCTCCTCTCTCTCTCTCTCTCTGTCTGTGTGTGTCCTCCAGCAGGCGATGTGTTTCCTGGGATGGATTGGATGACTGAGAAATTAGACCTGAATGACTTCGACCTGGACTCTCTGATTGGGTCGTGTGACTCTGAGGATCCGCCCGGTTCCCCAGAGGATCTGCTGGCCTGTCTGGACTCCAGCATGGATCTGGATCTGGACTCTCTCCCGTTCGGCTCCGCAGACCTGGATCTCCCTCTGGGACTGGACCTCCCGCTTCCTGAAGAGATCAAATCGGAGCCTCTCTCTCCAGCACAGAGCGTCCCGTCTCCTCCTGAAGAAGCTCCTCAAGATGAGAACACTGAGGTTTCGGTTCTCCATCCTGCAGGAATCATGCTGAGCCTCTCTCCGGCTCACATTGTGGTTCTGCTGACTCCAAAAGAAGAGCAGAATGTTAGCGATTCCTCCGATAGTGACAGCGGGATCTCAGTCTCAGGATCTCCAGCTCATCAATCAGATCTAGAACCCTCATCCAGAGCTAAACCATACTCCAGACCTGATCCTGAAGCATCTCCAGCGCTCAAAGGCAGAGTGAAGACCAGCTCTGGAGCTCCGAAAGTGGAGAAGAAGCTGAAGAAGATGGAGCAAAATAAAACCGCAGCAACACGCTACCGGCAGAAGAAGCGTGTGGAGCAGGAGTCGCTGAACAGCGAGTGCTCGGAGCTGGAGAAGAAGAACCGTGAGCTCTCAGAGAAAGCAGATTCCCTGAGCCGGGAGATCCAGTACCTGCGGGACCTTCTGGAGGAGATGCGGACCGCCAAACACCGCAGAAGCAAACGCTAGATCCAGATCCATCCTTCACATCGCTGTCAGTCCAGATCCATGCTTCACATCCAGATTGATCCGTCATTCTCTGATCATCATCCTCATCATAACTCCTCATCCTGCATCTCTCGTCTCGTCTGGTCCAGCGAGGGCCCTCAACACCTCCAGTTCTTACACTGAATCTGATGCTGTAGTGCTTGTAAATAAGCTTCACGTGTGCTATTTAAACATGCTCAATCTGTCATGGTGTGTGTGTGTGTGTGTGTGTGTGAGGGGCTTTATTTTCTAATAAAGATGCTGTCAAACTCGGCTCATGTGTTGTCAGTTTATTTGAAAGCTCCTCTACTAAAGGGCTTGGAAATGCAGCCACTGATTAACCTCTTGTGACCCAAGCTGTTTTTACATGCAGTTTTTATTTCTCTTTGCTATTTTGGGCTTAATGGAACCTAATCGGAGTAAAAATCTAAGTGTCAGCTATTGATATGATGTACTTTTAGAGAAAAATGTCCGTGTATGTGGACTCGTGCTCCCAATTAAAACACTTTTTCCTGAATGTTTTTTTTTTTATGCATACTTAACATACAATTATTATATTTTTTTTTAGCTTGCTTTGACTATCAGAGAGTAGAAACATTTTGGAAAGTTAATAATAGGGTTTGGGACATTTCATATGCTGCAGAACATTTGCAGGATGACACTGCATGTCAGTAACTAAATATAAAACATTCAAAGTATTTTAAATGGCCACTAAAGAGCTAAAATGCTTCAGATTGATACGCTTACACCAAATCAATTTAAGTTTATTTGTGCAGCACTTTTCACAATTAAGTCTATGTTGAGTATTTATTTGTGTAAATTTGTATTCCTTTTTTAAATGTCAGTATTGACTAATATGAGTGTTCACTTGATTTATTTACAGTTTGTAAAGTGATATTTTCTGTCTTTTAGTAGAGATCTATAAGAGACTTGCTTTGTTTACCAAATAAGTGGATCTAATTAGATTTGCATTGTGAACATTAAATACAGGTTAAAAAGCTAATATTTTTCATTTTTGCACATTAAGTTTTATTGATTATGCTTCTAAAATCAGCAGATTTTTTACTAAATTCTCTGCAGAAATGCCAAAAAATGTCTGCAGATTCTGTCAGGCGCTAGTTACAGTACAAGTCACCATCACCTTATTAATAACCTTAATTAACTGCTAATACAGCTCTTATATATGAACATGGTTAACCTGCTGTTGTATAGTGTTATATATATATATATATATATATACAGCTGAAGTCAGAATTATTCACCCCCTTTGATTGTTTTTTCCATTTTAAATATTTCCCAACTGATGTTTAAGATTCATGAAATTTTCACAGTATGTCTGATAATGTTTTTTCTTCTGGAGAAAGTCTTATTTGTTTTATTTCGGCTAGAATAAAAGCAGTTTTTAATTTTTTTTATCACCATTTTAAGGTCAATATTATTAGCCCCTTTAAGCTATATATTTTCTCGATAAGTCTACAGAACAAACCATCATTATACAATAACTTGCCTAATTCCCCTAACCTGCCTAGTTACCCTAATTACCCTAGTGAAGCCTTTAAATGTCACTTTAAGCTGTATAGAAGTGTCTTGAAGAATATCTAGTCTATTATTATTTACTGTCATCATGACAAAGAGAAAATAAATCAGTTATTAGAGATGAGTTATTAAAACTATTATGATTAGAAATGTGTTGGAGAAGTCTGCTCTCTGTTAAACAGAAATTGGGGAAAAAATAAACGGGGGTGAATAATTCTGACTTTAACTGTATACACACACACACTTAAATACACAGTATAGGGCAGGGGTGTCCAAACTTGGTCCTGGAGGGCTGGTGTCCTGCAAAGTGTAGCTCCAGCCCCCATCAGACACACCTGGGTCAGCTGATTAAGCTCTTACTGGGCTTTCTAGACACATTTGCGCAGGTGTGTTGAGGCAAGCTGGAGCTGAAATCTGCAGGACACCGGCCCTCCAGGACCCAGTTTGGACACCCCTGGTATAGAGTGTCTGGTGTTTTCAGAGGACAGAAACCGGTTCTGCTCTGCTCCTGCTGTCTTCAGTGGGTTAATGCTTCATTACTTCATTAAGAGATTAACTGATTGAGATTATCTGTGTGAGACAGATTCTGTGTGTGTGTGTGTGTGTGTGTGTGTGTGTGTGTGTGTGTGTGTGTGTACTGGTTTAGCTGTACTTGTGAGACTTAAATTTCTGCACTTACAGTAAAATATCAGGATAACTGACTTGTAAGGATGTTAAATTGGTTTACTTGAACTTTAGTGTGTGTGTGTGTGTGTGTGTGTGTGTGTGTGTGTGTGTGTGTGTGTGTGTGTGTGAGATCCTGTTGAGCTGGAGCTTTTGTGAATCACGAAACTCAAGCAGATACACCAATGTAAATGTGAGCATAAATATCTGACAGCAGATATATTCATTGCATTTAATTAGTTTTATTTCTCTCTCGTTCACACACCTGTAAATCTCCCGCGTTTGCTGAATGGATATTAAACTACGGCGCAGTTCCGCTTCCCTCCGGCAGACGGCGGCGCTCAGGTCAAAGAGCACAGAATGTAAGCTCTGCTCATGTGACGCAGTCGCAAGAAAAGGAAGTGCTGAAGCAGGAAATGCGGCGCTGGGCTCTGAGTGGATCTGCAGTTTCTCTGATCCTGAACGCTTTACTAGGAAGGTACAGAAACACCGAGAGACCTCTGCATCTGAATATGTGTTTGTTTTTAAAGCTTCTGTCAAACACTTTTCTTTTATCCTTTTCAACTTTCTTCACTCCAGTCTTGTTTTGCTACTCACTCTCAGTTTACGATTACACAATTATTAAATATTAACAATAATATTAATACAAAATAATACTTTATAGAATGCATTTACAGACAATACAATATAGAGTGCATCCCTCAGTTATTGTGTGTCGTGTTCAGAGCAAACACAAACCAACATTTAAGAATCAAAGTTTGGCCCCAAAATACTCATTAATGCTCGTCTGAAATGTTTAATAAATCAATTGATTATTTATTTAACTCTTTATATGTGTAGACAAACAGTTTTTATGATTGTCTAATCTCTTTCTGGTTGCTTTGCTGTGTTTTTCCTGTCCTGAACTCATCAGAACCATAAGAATCCTCAATAAAGCGTCTCAATTCTCCTTCAGATTTCCTCTTTCCTCCATTGCCAGTTTTGACCTATTTCCTGATTTAAGAATTCTGAGATATTGTCGGTGCCAGTGGTGTAGTGGTTAGTGCATCGACACATGTGCTCCGGTGCTCACGGCGACCCGAGTTCGATTCCTGCCTCGTGGTCCTATGCCGCTCCTTTCCCTCTCTCTGCTCTCCTTGCTTTCCTATCAACAATCTCTACTGTCCTATCCATTAAAGGTGAAAAATAATAATAAAGAATTTCTGAGATATTTAGACTAGAAACAAGACAAAAGCTCTTACGAATCATCAATATTATCAGAATCCTCAATAAAGCGATTCTCCTTCAGATTTCTCCACTCTTTCCTCCTCCGGCAGAATGTCGTGGGCTCTCGAGGAGCAGCTGGTGATCTGGGAGTCTGCAGATCTGCTGGCGTACCTGCACCCGTCTCCATGGACACCAGGGGTCGCTGTGCTCACCTGTAAAAACACCTGCGCCGGCAGCCTCTTCCATCTGCCTGAGGACACGTTTCTGCGTCTGCTGCTGGGCGCCAGATCAGTGTCCCGCCGGCTGTGTGCGGGTCTGTCAGTGCAGCGCTGCGCTCTGGTGCACACGCCGCAGAAACATGGCAACACACAGCTGCTGATCGTCCCTCTGCACGGCCTGAGCTCAGACTGGAGACCGCACCTGGCTGCAGATGAAGAGTTTAATGAGTTTGACCCCGGGTACATCAGCTCTAAGAGCGCCCCGCGCTGGACTGATGATGATTTAGAGGCGGTGAAAAACCGAATATGTAAACCGAACGCCCAGCAGAGCTACACCTTCCTAGGCGATCCGTCTGACGACGGGCTGTTCCCGCGTATAATCCGTGGAGAAGCGCAGCAGTGGAGAGTATGGGAGGACGATGAGCACGTAGCGTTCCTCACGCCGTTTCCCAACTCGCCAGGCTTCACCGTCTTAGTTCCCCGTCGTCCGCTCAGCAGCGATGTGCTCAGCCTGCAGGAGGAGGATTATAAGCGGATGGTGCTGGCAACCCGAGAGGTGTCCCGGCTGCTGGAGGCGGGGCTTGGAGCATGGGGGGTGGGGCTTATCTTTGAGGGCTTTGAAATCGATTACGCTCACGCTAAGCTGATTCCGCTGGTGTGTGCGGATGACGGAGCGCAGATGAGCCTCTGCTCTGAGTTTTTCCAGAAATATCCGGGTTTCGTGACGTCACGCAGTGGACCAGCAGCCAGCAGGGGGAGCCTGAAGGAGATCCACGACAGAATCACATGCACAGCATCTGTGGACTGCAACGACTAGGGTTATGATGGTTTATTATTATATGATGGGTTGCAGCTGGAAGGACATCCGCTGTGTAAAACATGTGCTGGATAAGTTGGCGGTTCATTCCACTGTGGTGACCCCAGATTAATAAAGGGACTAAACTGAAAAGTAAATGAATGAATGATTTAGCACCAGTATTGAAATAACCCTCAATGGTACCAAACCCTACTCATTGTTCAGTGGAAAACGCTCGATCATCTCCTGATGAAGCAGCCGACGTTTTACCGCAGTGATGTGTCGGCAGCGCAAAAACTCTTCGGTGGACACACACACATACATAGTGTATTTTTTAATTGCATATATATTTTATGTACAGTTGAAGCCAGACGTTTATATACACTCTAATAAAAGGAACATAACCATTTTTAATAAATGTCTGATGGTAAATCACTAAACGTTTACTATTTTAGGTCCGTTAGAATTACCTAAATCATTTACATTTGCTAAATGCCAGAATAATGAGAGATTATTTTATTAATTTCTAGACAGTCAAAAATTTTAAACTGTATAACTTTGGTCAAATGTTTTGGGTCTCCTTCCACAAGCTTCTCACAATAGTTTGAAGGAATTTTGGCCCATTCCTCCTGACAGAACTGGTGTAACTGAGTCAGATTTGTAGGCTGTCTTGCTCGCACAAGCTTTTTTAACTCTGCCCACAAATTTTCTATAGGATTGAGCTCAGAGCTTTGTGATGGCCACTCCAAAACATTCACTCTGTTGTCCTTAAAGCACATTTGATCTAATTTGGCAGTATGCTTAGGGTCATGGTCTGTTTGGAAGACCCATTTGTGGCCAAGTTTTAATTTCCTGGCTGATGTCTTGAGATGTTGCTTCAGTATTTCTACATAATGTTCTTTCTTCATGATGCCATCTATGCTGTGAAGTGGACCAGTCCCTCCTGCAGCAAAACAGCCCCACAACATGATGCTGCCGCCCCCATACTTCACAGTTGGGATGGTGTTTCTAGGCTTGTAAGCTTTCCCCTTTGTCCTCCAAATGTAACACTGGTCATTATGGCCAAACAGTTCAATCTTAGCTCCATCAGACCACAGCACATGTCTCCAAACATTAGTCTTTTTCCCAGTGTAATTTAGCTAATTGTAATCTGGCTTTTGTGTTGATTCTGGCTTGTTGATTTTCCCATGTTGTCACACAAGGAAGCAGTGTGTTTGAGCTTTTCCTTCAATACTATTCTACAGTTGTGCCTCCAATTAACTCAAATGTTGTCAATTAGCCAATCAGAAACGTCCAACACCTTGACACCATCATCTGAGCTTTTTCAGAGGCAGAATAATCTTATTGTATGTAAACTTGACTTTCAAGAAAAGTTATAACAATTTCTCCATAAATCTCTCTCTCATTATTCTGCTGTTAAGCAGAACAGAAACAAATGTGATCATCCTAACTTACCTACAAGAGGAAAAGTTTAGTCACATTAACATCTGACTTTATTTAAATGGTGATGAGCCTTTATACAGTGGATGGACACTTGCTTTCAACTGTACATGTAATAATATTAATCTAACAAATGTGTTTTATTTGATGTCATTCAGGAAAAAGCTTCGTTATGGATGCGACCGATGATAAATTTACACTTCTGTGTCTTTGATAAATCAAATAAAATAGTTTGCAAACATTGATGGGATATCTGGAGTGTTTTTAGAGTACCCGAAAATACAAAACTACACAAACAACTGAGAAAGAGCCGCTATTTTGGTGAAAACTTTATTTTTTGATGACAAGATGGAGATTTGCATGGAGCTGCTCAGATGCCCTACACACAGCTTTAATTTAAATAGATTTACATATTTATATTCATATTCGTCCCTTTTGAGTTTTGTGAATATTTCAGATGTGTGTGTGTTGTGCAGGAACACACCTGTGAACACACACACGCATGTATATCATTCATAGAGATTCTGTATGCGTCACACACCAGCTCGTATGACATAAACATCTCACAGGTGAGCATCTACTGTAAATGTTTTTAACGTTAATTAATCTCGTAGCATCGTCTACTTACACAATCACAAGCTCACAGCATCTGTGTCACCCTGGGCTGTTTGTAATTAATCCCCAGCCATTTTAATTAACACCTTCATTAGTGATTCCGTGATTCTTAATTATGCATCTGGAAAAGTTTGTGTGAAATAATAAAATCAATGTTCATTTTAGAGTGAACTGCCCCTTTAACTCAAATAATAGCAGATGGATTAGATTTTCCTTTATAGTGTAACATAATAAATTTAATAATCACATTTATTATTTTGATATTTGGTATTTACTATCGCGATTCATCACATCAAATATAAAAGTGCATATATCTAAAATATATTTGCACACAGTGTATATTGTTATGTATATAAACATGCATCAAATATATGTGTGTATGTAGAGTATGAGTGTGTGTTTATAGAAAGAATCTACACAGTACACATGTATATATTATGTCAATTCAAACCTTTATTTTGTATGTAATTAATTGGCATTAATCATTTGACTGCATTAGTATTGACCTATTTGAATGATTATATATGCTTTGTTTTATTGTTTTATTTGTGTGTGTGTGTGTGTGTGTGTGTGTGTGTGTGTGTGTGTGTGTTCTCTCAGTGCCACATATATTTTAAAACACATATTTTACTCTCTCTTACTGTTTCAGCGAGATGAAGAGTGAATAAACAGCAGTGGAGATGAGCAGGTAAAGCGTCTGACGTCTGTGTGCTGCACAGAACATCAACCAGAGCGCTTCAGGCCTTCAGTGTATGATGGAGAGAATTGAAAACAATAATTATTATATTATTATTATTATTAATAATGTGGACACGGAGCTTGTTTAGACCAAAACACAGTTTTTAAATGTGACCTGAGGTCTGCTCTTACTTCACCAGCTGAGTCTCAAAAGATGCAGAATTAATCTCAGACACTCACACTGATGGGTTTCTTTGAGGGACTCTTTAAGCAGGAGCAGAAGGCGGATTGATCCATCTTAGAGATGTAGAGCAGAGGCTCAACGGTACAGCTCAGGTCCATGACGGAGAACACGGCCAGACTGATCTTACAGCGAAACGTAATGAACGAATATGTGGACGCAAACGGCATTAGGGCCACCGGCGGCAGATAGTTGCCTACTATAATGGCCAGCACCGTCATCACCATCTTAAAGGCCTTCTTCTTGACCGGATTCATGACCTCCTTCCCGGCCACGCTTTTCCTGAGGACCCAGATGATGGACAGGTTGCAGAACACCATGATGGAGAAGGCGGAGAGGATGAGGCCGCTGAACACCTCGTTCACACTCATCACTCCCAGAATGCATTTGGTGAGAGAGTAGGCCAGGATGAGTCCCCACACCACCATGGAGATGCCGATGCGGATGCCAGTGTCCCGTGTGCCGGTGAACAGGATGGGATGCACCACAGCCACGTACCTGTCCAGACAAATACAGGTGAGGAACAGCGGAGTCGTGTCTTTCAGGCCGTACGCAAACCGCACTGAGTACCAGATCTGATCATCATTAAAGTAGAGCCGATTGGCCAGATCCACCGGCGTCATCAGCCCGAAATAAGCATCCAGGATGGAGAGGTTGAAGATGAAGATGTCAGATGTGGAGCCCTCGCTCCTCTTCTTCAGGATCTGCCACATCACCAGAGCGTTCAGAGGAACTCCAGCCACCAGATTCAACACTTTCACACCGTAGTACAGCAGAAACCAGTGTGGAGCCACCGCACACGCCTCAAACTGGTACCACGGCAGACGCTGCGTCCATCCGGAGACGCTGGAGTTCACATCGGAGATGTTCAACATGATCCTGAAATGAGCTGTGGATGGAAGAGTGCATGAGCTTATTAATCTGATCATGATCCTCAGACTTTATTATCCTGTTTAGGGAAACTAAGATAGCAGCAAGGTGCCGTAACACAGGCGAAGTTCCATGCACACATTACCAAATTATCAATATACAAAACATCATTTTAGGTGCATCTCCCTCCCTGCTGGACTTTAATGACCTAATATAACAGAATTTCTGAATCTGTTTGTCCTGTATATAGGAATTAGGCATGAGATGATGACCGTGTTTAAGGTATACTGCGGTTTGGAAAAGTCAAGGTTTTAAAACCTCCAGAATTTTCTGCTATTCCATTCCTAAGGTATGTGTAAGATTTTTTATTTACATTTTTTTTTTCTGTTTTAGGACAACAGTATCTCCAGCAGAGAAGATCTCCAAAGATGCCGTTTTAAATTGTAAAGAAATCAGTGTTTTTAAACTAATGCAGACAGCAGAAGGCAATGATTCATTTTCATTATTTAGCCTGATGTGTTTACTGCTCCAACATGTTATAAATGTTTCTCTAAATAAAAATATAATATATATTGTGTTCAAAGAGGAAAAAAGCTTTTGTTTTTTACCCAGACATTTAAAAAGAATATATTTTAGAGCAGTGATCACAATACCGTGATATTTATATTCAAGGTTATCAGACCTTATACCGCCACATGCCTAATAGGAACTCTAAAACGACGTCCTGATGGCAGCAGCTGAAACACAGAATAGAATGGGTGATCCGGGGGGCATAAGATACCCTGAGCTCTCTTTAAAACATCATTACGGTAAATTACCATCAGACCAGTTTGGTTAAAACCAATGATCTTGCCTGCCATCTTCACAAGGCTACTCAACCTGTTCTTATATGACAGACTCAGATTATCGTATCAAGCTACAATGCAGAAAGATAAAACCGATTCAGTGAATTGTTTATAAAACAGTGTCATCATAGAGGTACAAACCCAAAACTACTGGCGTTTCCTCAAAATAAACAGTCTCTGTTGAACTTATTTATAGATCCTGGCATATCTGGCAACTCTGGAACAGCGTTCACAGCACAGTTTAGGAAGCAGACACACTAGTCAGTTTAACCCTCCTGTTGATTTACCAGACAAAAATGACCCAGGCAGCATTTTAACCACATAAATGAACCTAAACAATGTTTACTTTAGTTTAGTGACTTTCTAAAATCACCTCAAGGTTAGAAAAAATCAATCATTTTCTATTTTCATGAAGGCTGAACTTGTTTAGGGTACAACAGGGTGACCTCTGGGTCAGTTCTGAACTGCCAGATATTAAACCATTTTACATCTCAAAGACTACTGACACACACACACACACACACACACACACACACACACACACACACACACAAAATAATAATCTGCTGCTTTAACTGTTATCAATACTGTCTTACTAAACACTTTCTCCGCTTCTGCAGGTGCTTTTACCATGATAAAATCCCCCCTTTACTGTAGTGTTGTCCACCGAGTGAACACTGCTGAAATACTGCACACTGATGAGGGAAAACCTGCACTTTCACAGAGCGTGTGTGTGATGAAGATGAGCTTGCTTCTTCATGCAGAACAGATTTGAGGATTGAAATGAAATCGATCTGCTTTATTTTAGAGGATTAGCGAAGACGGGTCAATTTGACCTGGAGGATGTAATAGTGTACACAGAATTATGCAACACAAGAGTTAAGATTTGGCGTGCACATACGACACAAACACATCATTTTAGGATCCACTAAAGGATAGTTAGACTGCATTAATCAGGTCAACACTTCCCAGAAACACACTGTTACGTGAACGCTCTGCTCATGTTTATATGTGTGTTTCTCCTTATCCCGAGGTTCACATAATCTTGGACCCGGCCTGTATCCAGAGCAGATGCTGATGTTGTGGTCAAAGACTGATTCTACATTGTAAAAAGAGCAGAAATAATAACAAGCTTTCAGAAGAAAACTGTTTGAGAACCGTGTAGATCTCACCTACAGTTTGGTGTGTGCTGTAGTGCGGTCCGTGTCCTGACCATCACCGCCCTCAGTTTAGCGTCTCTCTCGGGGCGATTCGAGAAAAAGCTTTCCCTGTGGGACGCAGAGGAAAGACGATTCGTCTGCAGCCAATCACGGTGCTCATTTTGGGTCAACAAGTACATCTCGTCTGTGATTGGATGATAAAGTTGGTGGTAAAGTCGGAGATGGAGGTTTTGTGATGTAACTGCAGAGCTCCATGTAAACAGCTGATGCAAGGAACAAGTGAGTAAATCTACTGTAAGGTCTTGCAGATGCTCTATTATTGCTCTGCTGTAGACTAATGCAGTCCACAGCTGCGGGAATACATATATATATACGTATATACAGTCGAGGGTAACATGATTTACTCGCTTGTGATTTAGTTTTCTCAGATATTTCCCAAATGATGTTGAACAGGAATTTTCACAGTATTTCTGATAATATTTTTTCTTCTGGAGAAAGTCTTATTTGTTTTATTTGGGCTAGAATAAAAGCAGTTTTTAATAGTTTTAAAGCCATTTTAAGGTCAATATTATTAGCCCCTTCAGCAATATTAGTGTTGGATAGTCTACAGAACAAACCACTGTTATACAATGACTTGCCTAATTACCCTAACTTTACCCTAATTACCCTAGTGAAGCCTTTAAATGTCACTTTAAGCTGAACACTAGTGTCTTGAATAATATCTAGTCTAATATTATGTGCTGTCATCATGGAGAAGAGAAAATACATCAGTTATTAGAGATGAGTTATTAAACTATTATGATTAAATATAGGTTGTGTCACAGCTGAGCACCAAAACATTGCATTTCTTTTATATTTCATTCAGTTGTCTTTGATATCGAGTTCCATGTAAAAACTCTTTATTCATTAATTGCAAAACAGCAATTGTCTAGAATGACTTGCTGAGCTCACAGACACATTTGTGCATAAATAAATAAATAAATAAATAAATAAATAAATAAACACGTTTCTTTCAGATATTGTTTGTGCATTTGTGAAATATTTACATTATTTGGGGATGTTCATTTAAAAACATTCAAATAAATATATATATCGTGACTTGACAAACGTGTGTAAGATAATATTCATGCATTAAATAGGCTGCAATTTTGATGTTCAATTATAATTTATATACAAAAAAAGAAGTGAAATATGACACTCTTCTCTTCAGTAGTATTAATAATAATAAATAATTTTTTGCACACAGTCTTGAAGGATTTCTCAGCATGTTTTTCTTAATCTGTAGAGAGAAAATAAACTAAAGACACACTTCACTCTCTCTTTCAGGAACATCGAGGATGGCTGCAAAAGTTCAGAACAGAAGAATAAACGATTACAGACATGCGAGTACTTCTGGATTTTCTTTATCCATCATGAACACAGCAGATATTCACATCTCCTCATCTTTCAGCTCTGAGATCAGTCACAACAGCGGCGCACAGGTGAGCATCTACTGTAAATGTTTTTAACGTTAATTAATCTCGTAGCATCGTCTACTTACACAATCACAAGCTCACAGCATCTGTGTCACCCTGGGCTGTTCGTAATTAATCCCCAGCCATTTTAATTAACACCTTCATTAGTGATTCCGTGATTCTTAATTATGCATCTGGAAATTTAAGTTTGAAATAATAAAATATTCCAATTATCATGACAGAAACACTCGCTGTGCTTGCTGGAGTCTGAAGACCAACTATAAAAGAGAGAAATGGAATGAGACAAAAAGACCCACACACACACACACACACACACACACACACACACACACACACACACACACACACGCTTTATTAAATCAGTGCTTCTCAAATCCGGCATTTTAATTATCACCAGTACTCTAACCTTGCATCATGTACTCACATTTACAAATAAATCATTAAAATGGACTGGCAACATGACGCTTTTTTAAAACAGCTCTCTATATGAACACAGCATCTTCAGTTCACACCATGTTCATTGTGTTTGGGAGAATATTGTGTATTTTATTGACACTGTGTTTGTGTTTTGCTCATGAGAGATTAACAAACACAATTATCTGTCCAGCTAGCAGGAAACATTCTCATAACGTTCCTCAAACAGGACCTATTAGTGAACCAGTGGATGATGTTTTCTCTTCTCTTTATAAAGCTGTTGAGTTATATTAATGTTTATGCAGTCAGTTTTGCTTAATAGTGTGCATTTAATATGTATTTTCTCTTAGATTTCAGTGACCATGACTGGCCTTTGAGAACCACTGCATTAGAGTCCAGTCTCCTGTTTATCCACATAAAGCAGCTCTGACACAGTCTACATTGTATATAGTGATGTAGAATTAAAGATGTGTTGACACACATACACACACACAGTGCACCATTCAGGATGATGCACTTCTCAAGAGGTCATGTCCACATGCACACCAGTATTTTTATAAACACAGATTTCCCTGCCTTCATTTAAAAACAAATCTTTGTCCACATGAAAACACACCGTGATGCAGGTTAAGTGCACACTGAACCAACAGGGGGCGCTATAAGGCTTTTATGCTGGGTTCACACCAAACGCAGAGTATTTGTGCAAGTGAATTGCATACAAGTCAACGGCTGTTTCTCAATTCCAAGAATGCTGAGAACAGACTTGCGTTCTTGTGGAGAGTGGTCTTGCCAAGTTACCTCAGAAGAACGAACTCAGGAGACTGCGAGAACAGAGAACGCGTCCTGTGAGAAATAGATGCTGCGTTCTTCCTGATGGTCACATGACCTTCACACGTTTTTAATAGATAATTAGTTAAACATCACATATATTTATAGTTTCCCCCCGTTTCACAATGTATACTTTGCACAAAGACCTTACAAATATATGTTGCACAATACAAATAAAACAGATTTAAACATGAGTTTCAGCAAATAAACACCCTTAATGTGTTTACGCCTCTATTAAGATTTTCATGGTAACGTTCACTTTCACCATCTCATTTAGGGAAACTCCTGAGATAAATAAGTTTTATCTGAACTTTATTAATAAATCTATATTAAATGCTGCCTTCCCACCTCCTTTATTTGGCCGCAATGACTTCTGGGACTTCTCGAGGACACAAGATCACTGAAGAACGCATATTGAAACAGCTCATGCAAAGATTGATGATCTTCCCATAGTGGGAATGATACAGATGCATGAAACATTTGCCATGAATATATGGAATATGCTTCAATCACATCGTCTGCGTTAGGTGTGGACTCAGCTGATACTGCGTTTCCATGCGGAGAAATGGCCAAAACTCACAGAAAACACTCGGGTTTTAAAATGACCCATGTTCATGTGGACAGGGTGAACTATCTGGTTTAGCATCGAATGATCTGCAGCCATGTCCACACCAACACGGGTATTTAAATCCTTTTCACCACCTTCGCTTTTGAAAATATCCAGGCCACATGAAAATGCAAAAATCCACTGCAATGTACACTGTACCTAGAGTTCCTGAAAATCTTTGGAATCATCTGAAATTTGTGGAGAAACGACCAAAAACGCAGAGAAAACACTCGGGTTTTAAAATGTTCATGTGGACCGGGTGAACAATCTGATTTAGCATCGAATGGTCTGCAGCCATGTCCACACCAACACGGGTATTTTAAAAAACAGTTTTCACCGCCTTCGCTTTTAAAAAAATCTACTGCAATGATTAGGACATGTCGAACCAACAGGGGGCGATAAAAGCCTTGTATGCTGGGTTCACACCAATCGCGGAATTAAGAATTCATCTGAATAAATTGCATACAAGTAAATGTGTTGAATGAATATAATTCACCTCAGTCGCGTGGCGCTGTGCGTATGCTGACATCATGAGGAAAAACTTTAGTTTTAGTGTTCCTGGATTTTAGTAAACCTTCACCCTGGCCAAAGATTTCAGGTTGTTTTGGTTTCCATCAGCGGACACTACATTTTCATGTGGACAAACAACCACACCTCAGAGTAAAAGCAATGGTTTTGAAAATACAGTGTTCGTGTGGACAGAGCCAGAATTAGCAGATTGATCTCTTTGATCAGGACTACGTCTATAACAGAATTGTCCAAACCCATTACTGTCCTGTAGAATTGAACCCAAATCCCAGCCAATCAAGGTCTTCAGAAACATCTGGACAGATATGCTGGAGTTAGACAACCAGGAGCAAGACTGGACTGGACACCTGAGACAAACATCTCTCCACTTTAGACGCTCACATTGATGGGTTTCTTCGAGGGACTCTTTAAGCAGGAGCAGAAGGCGGATTGATCCATCTTAGAGATGTAGAGCAGAGGCTCAATGGTGCAGCTCAGGTCCATGATGGAGAACACGGCTAGAAGAACCTTACAGTGGAGAGTCACGAATGAAAATGTGGACGCAAACGGCATTAAAGCCACCGGCGGCAGATAGTTCACTATGATGATCGCCAGCACCGTCATCACCATCTTAAAGGCCTTCTTCTTGACCGGATTCATGACCTCCTTCCCGGCCACGCTTTTCCTGAGGACCCAGATGATGGACAGGTTGCAGAACACCATGATGGAGAAGGCGGAGAGGATGAGGCCGCTGAACACCTCGTTCACACTTAAGATACCCAGAATGCATTTGGTGAGAGAGTAGGCCAGGATGAGTCCCCACACCACCATGGAGATGCCGATGCGGATGCCAGTGTCCCGCGTGCCGGTGAACAGGATGGGATGCACCACAGCCACGTACCTGTCCAGACAAATACAGGTGAGGAACAGCGGAGTCGTGTCTTTCAGGCCGTACGCAAACCTCTGGGAGTACCAGATTGTGGGATCATTGAAGTAGAGGCGGTTGACCATGTCCACCGGCGTCATCAGCCCGAAATAAGCATCCAGGATGGAGAGGTTGAAGATGAAGATGTCAGATGTGGAGCCCTCACTCCTCTTCTTCAGGATCTGCCACATCACCAGAGCGTTCATTGGGAAACCGGCGAACAGGTTTACTATCTTCACACAGAAATAAAAGATAAACCAGTGTGGAGCCTCCGCACACGCCTCATACTGGTACCACAGAGGACGATGCCAACCGGAGATGCTGGAGTTCAGGAGTAAAGCTGAGATGTTCGACATGATGATGAGGATATGAGCTGTGAACGAGAATAAATATGTATATGTGAACTCAACATACAGAGTGAAGTAACTAACAAACCAACGGCAGTGGGAAACTTGATGGCAAAATGACATCAGAAACACATCAACAACAAACTGCAGATCGATCTGGTGTTGATTGACTAACTTGACGTCAAATTCATTTCAAGTCGACGTCTAACATTGCAGTTAAAAACTCGTCAATAACAAATTGCAAATCAATTTAATGTAAATTGACTAACTCGACATCAAAACCACAAAAACACATCAATAAGATGCAAATTGATCTGTTGTCAGCTGACTTACTTCAGGTCAAAACCACACCAGATTGACATCTAACATTGGCGTCAGAAAATGGGAATCGTTTTGATGTCACTTGACTAACTTGAGGTCAAATCCACATCAAACTGACATCTAACACTGCAGGTAAAAACACGTCAATAAGATGCAAATCCATTAGATCAGTGGTCTCCAACCTTTTTGTCACCACGGACCGGTCAACGCTTGGCAATTTTACAGTGGCCCGGGGGTGAGTATACGTATTACTAGGCGATTATCAACCGTTTTCTCAGAGGATGTCAAGCTGACAAAGCATTGCTGTCACTCTGACACCAGTTTTATTTGTGGAGAAAATTACAAGCACTGCTGTGCTACCGAAATGTGTATATATAACTGATGGGTCAGTTCTTGTCACGTGACTCTCAGTGTGCTTGCAGCATGCTAAAGATCATTTCTGGGAGGCGCGAGTGTGCCGCACCCATGGTCGTGCCGCTTGTATGCATCACTCACAATATGCGTGCAGAAGCCACACGCCTCCATTGGAAATAATGAACTTGTGCTCAGAAAAGACGCTATACAGTACAGTATGTGAACGGCTGTTATTTGCGATCTCCATCTCTTGATTATCTTGCACAGACATGCCAGATTCACCTGATTTGTTGACAAATGGTTTGCAGATCCATTCCTCTGCCTTTCTAAAGACGTCTGCTTCTTACTCTTTTTGCTGCTTGTGGGTTAAATTTTGGTGCTCGAGTGACCCAGTTGTAACCGTGAGAGTATGGCCATTTTTCAAAATAAAAGATCGTTCAGACGCAGATAAAACGGAAATCATTAATGCTTTTTTTTGTGCAACCCAGTACCAATTGACTCACAGATCGGTACCGGTTCGTGGGCCAGGGTTGGGGACCACTGGATGACAATTGAAAACGACATCAAATTAACATCAAAAATTAGCGTCAAAGAACATCAATAACCAAATGCAAATATGGGTTGTCACGATACTGGATACACTCGGTACTGAAATTTAAAAACGTCCATTTCCCGTGAACATGTGAGCGCGTTCTTAAACAGCTCTGATTTGCCATTGGGCTCATCAGAAAAGACTGTGATTGGCCCTGCAGGTGATCAGTTCACCGAACTCACTGCTGTTTACTGAGTGTAAGTGTAACCCCGCCGGTCCTACACCACCCAACCCTCTCCGAGAGGGAACCGGCGACCAAGGAGGCTAAAGACCATGACCTCTAACGTCTGTCGCTAGAGCACCTTTAGAGGTCAGAGGAGTGAGGTTTACCTGCACAGCACTTACTAGCTGGCCTTACACTAGCTTACATGAGCACAGATACGGGGACACTGGAGCGTTTCAAAGTCACGTCGATCAGCTGGTTTGTCTATAAGGTGACGTACGAGTGATCCGCTGGTGAATCTCGGCCAATCACAGTCTTTTCTGTTGAGCATGTAAACACATCGGCCAATCAGCGCTGTTTAAGAATGTGCTCCCCAGCGCTTAAATGTTCGCGGGAAATGAACGATTTTAACATTTCAGGACTGATTGGTATCGAATTCCAATATCGTGACAACACTAATGCAAATCGATTTGTTGTCAATCGACTAACTTGAGGTCAAAACGACATCATAATGACATCTAACACTGCAGTTATAAACACGCCAATCAGATTGAGTGGCTGTTTATGCTAATGAGGGAGAGATGGGAGCTAGTGGGCGGGGCTTTCCCCCTCTGATGACACGTACAAAGGGAGAATGTCCATCAAAGTGTTTCTGCATCAGAACAACTATAATGAATTAATGTTTACCATTAGAGGCAGGAGATATTCACACACTGCTGACACACTACTGTGTTTATAACAGTGAATTCTGCATAACAGGTCTCCTTTAAGCAGAACTGAGCTGATTTGTAGATCTGCTGCATCATTTGCTGGACTGTAAAGTATTTGAGTCTCAGCACTGAAGAGCAGCAGGTCTCTGAGCTCCTCTGTACAGCAACAGCGCCACCGTCTGGACTGAATAATTCATCTTTAATCATAACACTGGCTAGAGTTTAAAGTGAGACATCCTCTTCATATGAGAGGCTGTTTTTATAAACCTCAAGCATTTATTTGCACACTTTCACACATATGTGACACCTCAATATCTACATTCTTAATCATAATTGAGTATAATATAGTACAATCCATTCAGAGATGACAGATGCAGATGTTTCCTCTGATCACACACATTAACCGAGCTGTCAAAATGCATTTGAATCATTCTCATTAATAAGGTTTACTTAAAGCAGTGTTGGTGCATCTGAAAAATCTGCATGTCGGATCTTTAGATTGACTTTGATGTTGATTCCAGTTCATTTTAGGCTGTTTTTCGGTCTCATGTTAGAAATGAGCAGATAGATTATATTTACCATCATTCCTGGCTGTGATGAAGGGTTTTGTCTACATGATGATGCATAAATGAGACACAATATAATGTAGAGTTTGCAGAGACGCAGGAGTTGACTTTAAACTCAACATTTGGCTGCTTTTGACTGTGAATTGCTTCTTGTTTTAATGCATAATAGCACAGCCGAATGCAGACGTCTAATGTCCTCTTCTGTTTTGTTTTTCTGATTCTGAAAACTCTTAAAATAATTGAACTGTTATTGCAGTTTCACCAGAGTAGTTCGTGTCTAATAGACATCTAAACACAGACGTCTCAGGTAAAAGGCTAAATGTGGGCTGTCAGTGAGAATCTTCTTCACCTCTGCGGTCACGTTCACATCTGGTAGATTTTCCCCGACAGCCCTAATTTAGCCTTGTTTTAGCCAAGATGTCTGTGTTTGGACGGCGACTACACTGCACAACATATCTTCATATTATTACAGACCACTCAAATGTCAATAAAAGTCACTTTGTTAAACTGTAGAGTTACATCCTATAATGCAATTCACCACCGCAGATAAACCCAAGTGTGTGTGTGTGTGTGTGTGTGTGTGTGTGTGTGTGTGTGTGTGTGTGTGTGTGTGTGTGTGTGTGTGTGTGTGTGTGTGTGTGTGTGTGTGTGTGTGTGTGTGTGTGTGGACATCTATTAGATGTCTATTAAACACATTCAGAGAAATATCTGACTTTCACTGAGACTGATCTGGAGTCAGTGGAGAACAGCTGTTTTCTTGTGCTTTGTCTGTACACAAACACACACACACACACACACACACACACACACACACACACACACACACACACACACACACACAAGCGTTCCATCTCATTCTGCAGAGCATTTTATAGAGTGAAGTGTTTTTGCTGAGGAGAGAATGTCACTCTATATATTGCTGGCTGGCTGTAACCCAATGTTGGGTCAAATACAAACAATCTCAATGTTATTGGGGTTCATTTTTCCAGTTAAATTTAAATTGCACTTTTACCCAGTGGATGGGTTTGTCCATGTTTAACCCAACATTGGGTTAATTTTTGTAATGAAATTTAAATGGCACTTTTTAACCCATCCATTTAGTTAGTCTATATTTAACCCAATGTTGGGTTCATGTTTCCAATTACATTCAAATTGCAGTTTTTAACACTCAACATTGGGTTGAATTTTCTAATTAAATTTTAATTGCACTTTTCCACCCAATGGTTGGGTTAGTCCATATTTAACCCAACATTGGGTTAATTTAGTAATTAACCACACTTTTTAACCCAATGGTTAAGTTTATCCATATTTAACCCAAAATTTGGTTAGTTCTTCCAATTAAATTTAAATTGCACTTTTCAAACCAACATTGGGTTATTTTTTCTAACTAAATTCAAATTGCATTTATTAACCCAACAGTTGGGTTAATCATTCATTCATTCATTCATTTTCTTTTTGGTTTAGTCTTTTTATTAATCTGGGGTTGCCACAGCGGAATGAACCGCCAACTTATCCAGCACATGTTTTACGCAGCGGATGCCCTTCCAGCTGCAACCCATCACTGGGAAACACCCATACACATTCACACACATACACTAAGAACAATTTAGCCTACCCAATTCCCCTATAGCGCATGTGTTTGGACTGTGGGGGAAACCGGAGCACCCGGAGGAAACCCACGCCAACACGAGGAGAACATGCAAACTCCACACAGAAACACCAACTGACCCAGCCGAGACTCGAACCAGAGACCTTCTTGCTGTGAGGCGAGAGCACTACCCACTGCGGCACCATGCTGTCCCAGTTGGGTTAATTTTCCAATTAAAATAAAATCTCAAAGGTTTGGTTAGCCCATATATTTAACCCAACATTTAGTAATTGTTCCAATTAAATTAAAACTGCACATTAAACATTAAACAGTTGGGTTAGTCCACATTTGACCCAATGTCAGACTATAACGCCTCAGCATGTTTTAGAGTGCATCTACTCTGCATTGGATCATTAAGACCCAGTGATGTGTGGACCCCTGCACTGATGCTAAGCTGGAAGTATATCAGACAGGTAACTCACCTGTGCTCTCTCAGGTCCTGTGATGCACACACACTCACGCCGCTGCCTCTGCCCGAGTGAGTCTCTCTGACCAGCACACTCATAAACTGCCCTTATTTTACAGTCTGTCCCGCGGGGAACTGCTGGAACATTTGGACACGACCAATTGTAGAGTGTGTTTTTAACCCAACAGAAATAATTATTGGAGGAAGAGCAGCAAAGTTTCATAATAAAGTCAGTCTCTCTCTGCAGTTTGATGCAAGACAAAGACCTCATGTAAACAGGTGATGCAAGGAAGAAATGAGTAAATCTACTGTAACATCTTGCAGATCCTCGATTACCTCACAGAGCAGTATTTCAGATAAACACTGATCTATTTACAGAGAGCACTAAAGAAACTCACACTCCAGCTCTCTGACATGCAGACGCTGAGCTCTCCGCTACCACACTCCCAGCTCACTTCATAGTTTCATTCAGTTTTTTATTTTCATCCAAATGTTGTGTGCACAGGGTCAGCTGGTGTTTCTGTGTGGAGTTTGCATGTTCTCCCCGTGTTGGTGTGGGTTTCCTCCGGGTGCTCCGGTTTCCCCCACAGTCCAAACACATGTGCTATAGGGGAATTGATCAACTAAACTGGCCGTAGTGTATGAGAGAGTGTGTGTGTGTGTGTGTGTGTGTGTGTGTGTGTGTGTGTATGGGTGTTTCCCAGTACTGGGTTGCGGCTGGAAGGGCATCCGCTGTGTGAAACTTATGCTGGAATAGTTGTCAGTTCATTCCGTTGTGGCGACCCCTGATGAATAAAGGGACTAAGCTGAACTAAAATGAATGAATGTTGTGCAGTCATGCGGGGTTATTGAAAATAACAATTCATGCTTTTGAATTAGATGAAAGTCTGCTAGACCACAAAAGGTTGACACTGAAACACACACACACGACACACACACACACACACACACACACGACACACACTCTTCAGGAATTCACTCTAAACCAGATGCTTGTAATCAAACATTGGTTCAAATATGGACAAACCCAACTGCTGGGTTAAAAAGTGTAATTTAAATAAGATTTGTAAAAAATAACCCAATGTTAGATTTGCTTATATTTGAGGCAATGTTGGGTTAAAACAACCCAGCATTTTCAGCATGTCGACTCTTTGAGTGGCGTTTCTGGAGGGTTTACAGTTACTCTGGTTTTATTTCATTTCAGGAGATCTGAAGTCTGATCACTGTAGCCGTATAATATTATTGTGGATTATTAGAGATGCACCGTGTTCAGCTGCTTGTATCTATAGTGTATAAAGATGAGGAAAACACCAGTGTCTGCATAATAAAGCATATAAACAAGAGTCTCAGAACAGCTGCTGAGCCTCCAAATGATGGAGAAATAACAGTGTAAGCTGTGAATATTATTATACCGGTCATCTGAGGGACTTCAGCACAATCATTTGAAGAGTGTGTTATTTTCCCCAATGCTTTCACAATATCAAACCACCCACCAGGTGTCATTTTAAAATCTTTTTAATGCTTTATTAACAAGAACTATACAGTTTCATTGCACAATAAAAACATTTCCCATGCCTTAAACAAGGATAAAACAAGAAAACAGGAGAGGCTACATAATCATCAGTTTGCATATTCTACATATATGTTCACGCTTTACATTTCTAAGAGTTATTAAATGCACTTTTAGCACAGAAAATATTCATGTATATCAACATTTCATGCACAATAATGTAAAGGAGGAGCATATATTAACTGTGACTTCATCAGAATTATGAGCTTATCTTTATTATTATTGATTGGCGAGCACGAGCTTGCTCATAAACCTGACTGAGCTCGCTCCTGCAGGAGTCACGACTTCATTCTGTGTATTGTTCTGGTGTGTCTGTGGATGATGAGGTCGCGTGTCCGCCAGATGTCGCGCAAACACTGCAGGATAAGAGAGACTCTCTCTGTGTGTGTTGCTTAATTTTCCATTCGAATCCAGCAGGAACAAGCTGTACCGCATACGAATAAATAATCAATATCGCTTTGTTGTTTTTGTTCTTCACACTCGCCCTCTTCCCGCATGAATCCCGCGCGCTTCCCCTCCGGACTCTCCAAACGCCTTTCTCATTATTGGCTCGTCACATGTTGACGTATCCCGGCCGCAGCACTGCGGTTTTGGAGAAGAAAACGCAGAGTTCCGAATATATGCATGTGTTAATGCGCGATCTGGCGTTCGGTTCTGGCCCAGGAGTTAAACGCTGAAACAGCTCCGCGCTCAAACCGGAGAAAACCGCAGGAAGAATAAAGCAACGCGAGGAAACCGGAGAGGAGGGGCGCGACGCGTGCGTTTCCTCTGCGCCGCAAGAATCCATTGAGAGAGAGAGAGAGAGAGAGAGAGAGAGAGAGAAAAAGAGAGAGAGAGAAGAAAGGAAAAGCAGCAGCAGCAGCTCCACGCCACTCCTTTGTTTTAGGAAATCGCTTGAATCGCTCGAAGGTCTGGAATGATGCATCGCGTTTCTCTCGCGTTTCTCCGCGACGCCTGCTTCTAAAGGCGAACTTGCCGATTTCTATTTAAATTCGACACCAGCGAGATCCAAACCCTCCAGACGCGTTTCCTCCGCGTTCGCCCTCCATGTGTTCAAGCTCGCCGATCTTTCCACGGTTTTCCGCGTCTCTCCAGAACGCCTCCTGATTTGCTCGGAGTTTTTTTTATTTCTTTTCTACAGTTTTTGGCGTTCGGGCCCGAAAAAACACGCGTCGCTTTTCAAAGGCCTTTAATGCGGCACGCGCGCGCGTCACTCTGTAACGGGTTTTAACGCGTCAGATGCGCGTCAGTTCTGCTCCATAAAGCGCCGCTGGTTTCTCTCTCTCTCTCTCTCGCTCTCTGTCTGTCGTCTTCGTTGTTCTTCATACGCAGCATCTGCGGCCCTCTTCAATGTTAATGTCGACCGACGTCGCATCTGTAATGCTGCCCGTGAGCCGCGGGATCCTGGACCGGGATCTGGACTCGGGTTCGGCCGCGGTTCGAGGGATGAAGCGCGGAGACCCGGAGCCGGAGGGCGCCGCGGCGGCGGGGGATTCTACCGGGGCTGAGTGCAAACGCGCGCGGATGGACGGAACCGAAGACATCGCGCAGGTAAGCGTCACGTTTCAGTATGCTTCAGTAAGTGCTGTGAATAAATGAGCGGGTGATAGTGATAGCGAGCCCCGGGCCCGTTATATGAGCTGAAAACAAACACTGACGGGCTGCTGCGGGGCCCCAGAGCTGCAATCTGAGGAGCCCGAGCATCTGAGGGCCGCTCTACTGCAGCAGATGCTCCTGAATGTAGAGCTGCTCTCCGAGGCCTGCAGGCTCCACCACCATCATCATCATCTTCATCATCTCTCCATCCTGCGGTACTTTTCCATCCTGTGCTTCTCTGTTCTTCATGTAGACAGACGTGATCTCATCTCAGCACTTCATCCATCTCTCTTTCTCTCTCTCTCTAGTCTTTCTGTTGATCTCTCTCTCTCTCTCCACTCATAAATGGCATGTGTTCAGACTACTCGTTTAAAATGAGCTGAAACAACACAATTCTTAAGGTTTTTTGGGGGAACAACTTAATTATTTTATGTTCAATCCACTTAAATATTAAAGTTAGCTTAATTCTCTCATGTTGTCACAAATCAATTGTGTTGAACCCAGATTCCTTTACTGTGTTTTTCTCTCTCCTAAGTTCATCAACTTGTTTTTTGACAGGATAAATGTTATACATGTACAAAAAAACCCAATGAACAGTACATTTCCCATCAGCCTTTCAGGAGAACACCACAATCAACAGTATATGGAAGAGTCAGCATGGTGAGGTTCATCTATCATCATCTAGAGTCCACACGGTTCCTTCACGCTGTCACAACACACACTTATTATGGCTACTTAATTTTACAAATGTAAGTGGTTTGAACATAAAACAATTAAGTTGGTCTCAAACAACCTTAAGAATTGTTTCAACTCATTTTAAAGTAGTTTGAACAAGAAGCAAAAGTGTGTGTGTGTGTGTGTGTGTGTGTGTGTGTGTGTGTGTGTGTGTGTGTGTGTGTGTGTGTTGAATTGAAAAACTGAAACTTGTATTATTAGCATGATCAATGTCCCAGATGTATCACCAAGGCATTTGTGATGTTTACATTACGTAGAACATAGGAAATGAATCAGAGTAGTCATAAAAGCATATTAGCTTCATTTAAGAAGCAACATTTGAAGAAAGAAACTATAATTATTAATAATAATGATGATGATAATAATAATAAACAGTATATTTAACAATAAACATTTTTAGGATTTATTTATAACAATTTAGAATTGTGTGTGTGTGTGTGTGTGTGTGTGTGTGTGTGTGTGTGTGTGTGTGTGTGTCTCTCTCCCCCCCTCTCTCTCTGTTCTCTTCTTCTGTTTCTCCAGTAAGTGATCTAAAGTGCAGCATGTGCTGTGGACTCTAATGGCCCATTCTCACTGGCTAATGGCTCAGGGTTTCTCTGACGGCTTTAAGACCAAGCAGATGTGTGTGTGTGTGTGTGTGTGTGTGAGAGAGAGAGAGAGAGAGAGAGAGAATGCTCACTCGCGCTCTCACTGGTGTAGCCCAAAAAAGGTATTGATCTGCTTGGAGAGTGTCTGGAAATGTGCCTGCAGCAGAGCTGGAGCTGGAGCGGGGGCTGCAGAATCCAGCCTTCACAAACACAGAAGAAATCAAGAGTTCAGATGCGAAACATAATCAAATAATCATCTCAAATAGTTCTTAAGCTAAGAATGGATCAGTTTCATCACATTTAACGTCAAATAACAGCACAGAAAGGCTCATCAGAGGAGAAACTCTTCAAATATTCCAGACATGAGTTTATTTAGAGCACATGTAAACACACGGCTCAGATTAAACACACACTTCAGTCATAACGTCACCGTAAAACACATCCTGCACGGGGAAAGTGGGAAATAGTGGCTGAGAAAGTCATCTTGAATGCTTGTGTTGTGTTCCTCTGAGGTCAGAGATATTAAAATGGCATCAGTTTTTGCGCAGCTCCTACACACACACACACACACACACACACACACACACACACACACACACTGCGCGCCGTCAGAAGAGGATTTGCTGTATCACTGACAGTAAAGAGGCTTTTTGTTGTGCTAAAGAGATCTGCACTTGTTTCAGAGTGGCATTAGTCTCTGATCTCCTATTTATCCTGATGTGGGGGGGTTAATACACACACACACACGCACGCGCAGAGATTGGAGATTTGCAGATAAGCCCAGGCGTTTCTCGTGTTGTACAGTGTTCTCTGCTGTGTCGTCGCCGTTGGGTCGCTCTGGTGTGCTCTACTTACCCCACGTCTCCAGTAATTACCCTTATGGGATTGTGCACATGTGTTACTATAGCAACTCTGAACTTTGACCCCACGAGCCGGGCAGTAAAATCGGGGTGTGGTGTTGATGGTTATTGCCTCAGACAATAGAACACACACACACACACACGCGTTTGATTTCCAAATGCACTTCAGCTTGACGTGTGTGTGTGTGTGTGTGTGTGTGTGTGTGTTTAAACTTTACCTTTAGCATCTTTTGAGTTGTGCAATTTTTGCATTTCCTGCCAATGGGGAGAGATGGATACTAGTTTTCCTTTTGACATGAGATTATTCTGCTTGTTTTAATGATAAACTCTCTTGATTTTGACTCATTATTTCTGAAAATAACACTATATTTAGTGCTTGTCTAGAAAATGCTGACTGATTGAAGAGTTTGTAGATATTTAGACCAGAAACAAGACCGAATCTCTGAGTAAGAGCAGCAGTTTCTGCACTGTTACTGGTGTAGAGTGGCCTCCAGTGATTTACTTTGGTTTAGTTCTGCAGCTAATCAATTTACTTTAACAGATGTAGTAGTTTTGTAATGTAGTGTGTGTGTTTATATAGTGCATGTATCATCTATGTCCATTCACCTAAAGCGCTCCACCATCATGAGGGGGGTCTCTCCACACCACCACCAGTGTCCAGCTCCACCTGATGATGCTCCGGCAGCCACAGGACAACAGCGCCAGAGCTTCACCACACGCCAGCTATAGGGGGAGTGGAGAGACGGGGATAGAGCCAATCAGTGGATGGGGATGATTGGGAGGGCATGATGGGTAAAAGCTGATGGAGAGAGTTTGGCCAGGACACCGGGGTTACACCTCTACTCTTTACCAGAGGTGCCATGGGGTTATTAATGAGCACAGAGAGTCAGGAGCTCGCTTTAGCATCTCATCTGAAAGACGGCGCTCACTGACGGTATAGCGTCCCCTTCACTGACGGTATATCGTCCCCTTCACTGACGGTATAGTGTCCCCTTCGCTGACAGTATAGCGTCCCCTTCACTGACGGTATAGCGTCCCCTTCACTGACGGTATAGCGTCCCCTTCACTGACGGTATAGCGTCCCCTTCACTGACGGTATAGCGTCCCCTTCACTGACGGTATAGCGTCTCCTTCACTGACGGTATAGCGTCTCCTTCGCTGACGGTATAGCGTCTCCTTCGCTGACGGTATAGCGTCTCCTTCACTGACGGTATAGCGTCTCCTTCACTGACGGTATAGCGTCTCCTTCACTGACGGTATAGCGTCTCCTTCACTGACGGTATAGCGTCCCCTTCACTGACGGGTATAGCGTCCCCTTCGCTGACGGTATAGCGTCCCCTTCACTGACGGTATAGCGTCCCCTTCGCTGACGGTATAGCGCCTCCTTCGCTGACGGTATAGCGTCCCCTTCGCTGACGGTATAGCGTCCCCTTCGCTGACGGTATAGCGCCTCCTTCGCTGACGGTATAGCGTCCCCTTCGCTGACGGTATAGCGCCTCCTTCGCTGACGGTATAGCGTCCCCTTCGCTGACGGTATAGCGCCCCCTTCGCTGACGGTATAGCGTCCCCTTCGCTGACGGTATAGCGCCTCCTTCGCTGACGGTATAGCGTCTCCTTCGCTGACGGTATAGCGCCCCCTTCGCTGACGGTATAGCGTCCCCTTCGCTGACGGTATAGCGTCCCCTTCGCTGACGGTATAGCGTCCCCTTCGCTGACGGTATAGCGTCCCCTTCGCTGACGGTATAGCGTCCCCTTCGCTGACGGTATAGCGTCTCCTTCACTGACGGTATAGCGTCCCCTTCACTGACGGTACTCTACCTGTCCGCTAGTTCTCTCGAGTGCTCGCGCTGAATGTGACGTCGTTGCTGTGTTTGCGGAGGTTCACTTTGGCTGCGCGCGTCATGGTTTCGGCTGGCGGAGCTCATGGTTTCTTTTAGACTGGAGTGAACAGTGCGCACGGCGCCGCGTTTGGTTTGAGTTGAATATGAAAGACTTTGAAGAGGTTTTGTCTGCAACAGTACGCCTGCACACACATCTTTATAATCCGTGATCACAGACATAACCTGATGATCAATAACCCTCAGCAGCCGTGGGAAAGGAGGACAGTTTTTGTTAAGAGTTAGCGTATATATTGTTAGTTTTTAGGTGTATAATCTGCACAAGTTATGTATTAGTTTATTTAAATCAAAATATATCAATATATGAGTATCAATACTAATCTAATATCAAAAAATAAGTTTATGTTGTTCATCTTTAATCAGAATCTGTACTTCTGCTGTGGAACGGCAGTTCATGAGGACTCTGATTGGGTGAAATATGCTAAACCACACCCTTAAAATCATTAGAGAAAGATGGGAGGCGGAACTCAAGTTTATAACTCCGCCCCCTACTCAATATTCCATTTCAGGTGTAAATACGTCATTGTACTGTACATAAAGGTCTGGGTCAGTGTTTACTCTGGTAATGGGACTGAAGTTAGTGCAGGGTTTGCTGGAGAAAACCCACTGGAAAAGACACATGTGAATGTCAGCTGTTCACAATAGAGTGTGTGTGTGTGTGCGTGTGCGTGTGTGTGTGTGTGTGCGTTACGCTCAGCAGTCTGGTGTGTTTCTGAATGATATGGAGACGCTTGTGTTTTTATTAGCATGTGCTAGCTTTGAGTTTAAGGCTAACGGCGAAGGGAAGAATCATTCCAGACACAGCGGAGAAGAGTTTCCAGCTCTGAGCTCAGCTCTTGATCTCTACTGACTCGCTTACTTTTTTTGGTGTGTGTGTGTGTGTGTGTGTGTGTGTGTGTGTGTGTGTGTTGAGCAATGTGTTTTTCTCATTCTCTTGTGCTGGTTATTCTGTACCTCACTGGAGGATTCTCTCTCTCTCTCTCACACACACACACACACAGAGTCATGAAGATGATGTCAGGACGCCATCTTGAATGTGTTCAGCAGAAACACGCACTCATACACACACACGCCCTTATACACACACTCATCCAAACACACACTTATGTAAACACACACACACACGCACACTGAGGAAGCCTAGAGGTTTAAATGCGGCGTTCCCTCATTGGCCAATCCTCTGTTCTTGTTCTCCTCCTCCTCCTCTTCTCCTCCACCATCTGCTCTCTCTCTTCTCTCTCCTTTCTTCTGTCTGATCTCTCCATTCTCATGCTGGTGTGTGTGAGTGAGTGTGTTTTGTTGCATGTGTGTGTAATATGCTGTGTGTGTGTGAGTGTGTGTGTGTGTGTGTGTGTTTTTGCTGTGTGTGAGTGAGTGTGTTGGCTGTGCTCTGTTCTTCAGTCCTTAAGGAAATGAGGCACATGACTAAGTGTGTGTGTGTGTGTGTGTGTGTGTGAGTTACTCATTGTCTCTCTCTGCTCTGGTCGTCTGCTTCACACACACGGGCTCCAGATGTTAGTGTGTATGTTCTGGCGTGTGTTCAGTGCAGATCTGAGCTGAACTCCTCCAGTGTGTGTGTGTGTGTGTGTGTGTGTGTGTCTGACTGCAGATCTCAGCCTCGTCAGACGTCTGTCTGCTTTATATCCAGAGCAGAGCTGAGACTAACATCAGCATTTCAACAGTCAAATCCTGTAATAGTTTTAACTTTAGACACTTAAACATAAACATAATCAGATCGTTTACTCCCTAAATGAGCTGTACACTTAAATGATGAAGACGTATTCAGTTTTGGCTGAACTGCTCCTTTAAATGACTCCTGAAATGTGCGTTTGTTATTGGATGTGTAGTAATCTGAACTGAAACACAAAGAGAGGGCGGGGCATAGAGTAACTCCTCCCCTTTATGTAAAACAGCCAATAGCATTTAGTTTTCTCACAGCTCTGCCAGTGAGAGTAGTTGAGCTCAAGCACATCAAATGAACAGCCAATGAGAAGAAGGGGGTGGGGCATGTCAGACACTACAGAGCATTTGATTGGTCAGAAGATTTGAAATCATTGATATATTTATGCTGAAGAGATGAAGAGATGTTTATATCAGGTTAAATCCTCTACATGGGGATTTCATCTGTTTTGGAGACTCTAGATTATACTTCAGCTCTGTTTGATACTGAGAAATCATGCAGTGTTGTTGTGATATTTCTTGCAGCATTTCCCTCTAATAATGCTGCTTTATTAGCGCTGTTTTTAATCATTTATTTATGTAATGATCTTAAAATAAACGCATCCTTCAGTTCTGATTAATTCTAATTGAGACTACAAACTGTGTGAGAGGTCAGACATTCAGTCTTTACAACACTGAGAGTGAGTGTACAGCTGATATGCAGATATTCGGACTCTGATTGGCTGTGTTTATTTCCCTCTCTCATCTCGTGCAGCCCTAATGTCGATATCCTCCATACTAGCATCTAAAAGCTTTATTGTAGATTCACAGGACCTTTAAGAATGCTGACAGAGAGGGTTCATCATATCATACATGACTCAGGCCTCGAACACATCCTCAGGCTTCATTTCCCTCATCTAAATCTGATCAGTTAGGTGTGTAGAGACGTCTGCGGGGATGGAGATCATGCAAACTGCAGCAGTGTGGATTACTCCCCGTATCAGCACTGTCAGTGTGTGTGTGTGTGTGTGTGCCTCAGGGTTCTGTACGAGGAGCACATTAGTTCCAGCTGGGAGCTCAAAGAGGCTGTTTATCAGTAGAAGATGAAGAGAAGCGCAGCAGAAATCACTCCTCATCTCTGCAATAGCTCTGCTGCACCGTGATGGAGAAAGCTGTTTACTTTCTCTGTGTTCAGCCTAAATGAGTTCAGCCTCACAGATCTCGCTTTTACATTACAGGACGCTGCTTTACTGTGATATATATGTGTGCAGATACAGAAGATTAGCCAGAACCACTGATCAACACTGATCAACTCATCTAACATGCACTGAAGATCACACTTCATTCATTCATTTCCTTCAGCTTAGTCCCTTATTCATCAAGGGTCGCCACAGCGGAATGAACCGCCAACTATTCCAGGAAATGTTTTACACAGCGGATGCAACTTAGTACTGGGAAACACCCATACACACTCATTCACACACACACACACACACACACACACACACACACACACACACTCGTACATTACGGCCAGTTTAGTTGATCAGTTCCCCTATAGCGCATGTGTTTGGACTGTGGGGGAAACCGGAGCACGCGGAGGAAACCCACACCAACACGGGGAGAACATGCAAACTCATACACAGCCAGGACTCGAACCAGCAACCTTCTTGCTGTGAGGCCACAGTGCTAACCACTGAGACACCGTGCTGCCCTGAAAGTAATATGTTGGCAGAAAATATCTAGAGAAACATAAGAGATCTCAGATGTAGTTGAGGTTTGGTAGTTTGTGTGCAGCTCATTCTGAAAATGAATATTTCTCTATATTACTGTGTGAATATGATGATATATTTTGGTGCATTTGAACACGATTTATAAAACACACATATTTATTAAAATAATAACTCTGAAATTCCAACTAAATTAAAAACAAATTTGACTGATTTTATATTTCCTATTTTTCCCTGATATATAATTAGATTATTGCTATATTGATGTGTGCACCGTGATCTTCAGTTTGTTGTTAGATTAGTGATCAGGTTTGCGTTTGGTACTGGCTAATCTAATGTGGAGATGCTCACTCTTACCACTGTAAAGCATCCTGGAGAAAATACTACTGTAAAAGAGAGATCTGTGAGGGGTCAACTATCATTTTTATTTATTTATTTATTTAAAAATGATAGTTACAGAGAAATGCATAGAAATCTACATTTTCAGAAGGAGGTGTAGCCGTTCATGCTGAGTGCTGAATATTAGCTTAAAGGGACTTTAGATAAACTCTTCTGGGTTTGGATTTCTGGGAAATTTGATCTAATTGGATCTTCTCTTATCAGTGTGTGTGTGTGTGTGTGTGTGTATATACGGGCGACTGGCGGAGTGTTGGATGAAGGAAGCGTTACTGCAGCACTGCCGGTTTAACGTTTAATGATTACTCTACAGGAGATACGCTGCTGCAGTTAATATTTACTGCAGAGACGGCGAGCGCATCAGGACACTCACACAACACGTCACACACCACTGACCTGAGTTCAGTCTGCGCTTCTGAAAAAGCTGCACAATAAATACAGCTTCAGAATCAATATCACAGTTTATATCACGACATAGGGTCTGCAGTGTGGATTAGGGCTGATCGACTGTAGGAGAAATCATAATCACCATTACATTGCTCATAACTAGGCCCACACGGAATCTGCGCGCTCAGAATTCCGCAGATTTTTAGCCCATCATTAATTCTGTTTATTTACTTGAGTAAATGTGTGTAAATCTGAATTTCTTAGGTTTTTAAATTACACATATTTCTAGGGCTGGACAATAATTGGATATCAATATATATCGCGATAGATTTTTTTCAATAACGATGATATGATTTTTAAACCCATTTCCGATATTTCGATATAAATTTGCATATATATAAATATATATATTATTATTTATATAAGATCTTATACGTGTATCACTTGTCACTGAATGACGTTCAGTGCTCAGCCGTCAGAAAGAGCGTGATCTGATCTCACTTACGTGATGACGAACAACACAGACACGCTGCCAGCGCTCAGCACAGGAGTTGGTTTAAGCTGCGCCGCAGAAAGTTTTAGCTACAAAATGAGTGCTCTGAATACAGATGCGAATGAACAAGCTTCCACAAGTAAGAATGCAGACCAAATAGTTGATAAGAAAGGAAAGACTAAAGCAGTGGTGTAGAAGTGGTTCAGTTCAGTAAAGTTAGCAACAGATTCGCAGATTCGTCTTTTCCGGATCAATAACTCATGACCGAAACATTGTTCCTACACAAATAGCACATTTTTTCAACTGTCGCAATGTATACAACCACCTACAACCTTATTTTCCTAAAAATGAGCTTTCCTACGCGCTGGACGCATTATATTGATCTCTATGCGCAGGCGGCAAAGAGACCGATCCTTAGGGACCGTCTACAAAGAGCAAAACGCAGAAACCAATACTACAAAAGCTGTCAATAACTTCCCTCTAACTCATTATACTGCCATCAAACTCAGTTCACACATCACTGCTGTCCTGCTGGTAAGACTACAACACTTATTTTTCTAAAAAACTATTTTGCATATTTTTTATGAATTTTTGAGCTTTATTTATTTGATAGTTTATTTCACATTTCTTGTTTGTAAAGGCTAAATACAAATAAAAAGTGAACAAATTTTTTTGTACTGTTTTTATTTAAAAAAAAAAAGTTGTAAGAGTCTGGAGGTATTATCGACTTTGCAAATTCACTTTGCAGACATTTGTAGGTACAGACATCCATTGTGTGCGTTCTTGGGAGTTTTTCCTTTCTTTTTAATATTGTCCATATCGATATCGGAATTATATCGTATCGACCAAAATAAAAAAATATATCGTGATATAAATTTTTGCCATATCGTCCAGCCCTACATATTTCACATATTAAGGTATTAGTTATGAGACTCCCAAAATAATTCCGCAGAAATCCGCAGATTTTTACCAAAATTCTCTGCAGAAATTGCAAAAAACGTCCGCAGATTCCGTCTGGCCCTACAACTGTAATCAGGATTATGTAAAAGTGGCCGTATGAGCTGAACAGAATACTGTCTTGACTTTCAAATAACATTCAGTTTCCTTCAGTTCTTTATAAATTATTTCCAGTTTTGTCTTTATTACAAAATGATGATTTAAAGTTACAATTTACAGCTTATAATATTGTTTTTACATTAAAAAATAAGCTGCTCATTTAAAATGAGCTGAAACACATTTCTTAAGATTTACCTTAATAGTTTTATGTAGGGCTGAACAATACACTGTTTGAGCATCGATATCGCAGTCTGCTATTCTTTATTAAGATTAAAAGATAAAGATATTATTTGTACAAATGTTTTCTACAGTGATGTCCGTGTTTTACGTTTGATTGTTTAATTTCTATACTTTAATTAAGCGCTGTTTATTTGACTTTTATTTTTGCTCTGTCATATTAATATATTTTATGCAAATGCACTGCATAGAAAAACACTCGCTCATCGCAGACCATCTAAATTAATGCAGTCTTTCCAAACAGAGCTATTCAAATCATCTGGTCAAATTATACTCGTATCACAATATAAAGCACAGCAAAACCAAATACTGCAATGTCAGATTTATCCAATATAGTGCAGTCCTAGTTTTATGTTCAATTTACTTACATTTGTGATGTTAACTTAATCCATTTGTGTTGGGACAGTGTGAATGAAGTTACCTTATTAGTCCAAATCAAAGTGGATTGAACAATAAAACCATGACGTTGTCCATCTAAATCTCCTGAGTTGTGTAGTTTCAGCTTATTGTGTATATTAGTGGAACAGCAGCTTTTTTTTTGTTGAGTGCATTAAAGTATTAATAAATGTGTGTCTATTTAATAAATAAATGAATATTCCTAATTCAGTTCTTGAAAAATAATGTTAGTGTGTGAGAGAGTCTGTGTGTGTGTGTGTCCTGCTGATGCTCTTGTTTTAATGTGTGAACAATAGTGTGTGTGTGAGGCGCGCGAGTGAGCGACACTAATCTGATTAAACTCATCTGTAGACCAATTAAACACACTGAGCCCAATTAGAGGCGCTGCACTGATCACATGCAGGACATCCCATAATGCACGCCGGAGAGCCAACACTGAGGGACACTCACTGGGATTATATGCCTTTAAACACACATGACCATGCAAGAAAATACACATGCTTTGTGAAGTTTATAACATGCTGAAGAACATTGTAATTAGGGAAATCTCATGTCCATGATATACAGGCAAACAGAACAATTCATCCTCCTGTGAGTTTTTTTATTTTATTATTATTTATTTATTTATTTATTTATTTTTGTTACATTTTCCTAAAGTGCCGTTATTAAGCACAGTATTTCATTTTTAGATTTTTGTTTTGCCACAGTGGAATGAACTGCCAACTATTCCAGCATATGCTTTATACTGCGGATGCTTTTCCATTTGCAACCCAGTACTAGGAAACACCCATACACACTCATTCACACACTCATACACTACGGCCAGTTTAGTTGATCAGTTCCCCTATAGCGCATGTGTTTGGACTGTGGGGGAAACCGGAGCACCCGGAGGAAACCCACACCAACACGGGGAGAACCGCATCCTAATAATGTGTAATATTTCACTTGTATAAATAAATGCACACATGACCATAAACCATGTATTCTCCACAAAATAAACAATAGAGCATATTACGACATAATAGACTTTATTTTCTTCCGTTTTATGGAGACGTCTTCAGTGTTTCTCCATCTGGTCATATTGCAGAGCTGTAGTGGAGAGTGAACTCCTGCAGTTTCTCTGCTGTAGTGTGTGATGATGATGATGACGATGCTGTAATAGTGAAGGTTAAAGACTGTGGGTCAGTGTGTGTGAGCTCTGCTGGTCATCTCCGAGCTCTTCAACTCTTGAAATCTCATCTCTCTGTCCAGTAATGGTGTGATTATGAAGAGTGTTTGCCCTCAGCTTTAATTGAAGGCTTCATTATTGTCCGATTGACTCCTGAACTGATGGAGAATCTGAGCGAGTCTTCTGTCACGGGAATTTGTGCAGCATTATCATATATACACAGCAAGACTATATTAGCCCTATATTAATATTGTTGTTATTATTAATATTTATACTTTTTCAAATGTTTAGGTTAACTAGGTGAATTAAGCAAGTCATTCTGAAGACAATTCATTCATAACTAATCATTTTTTAAGTGAAGTTCTGTTTATTCCACATTTTTACGTTAAGTTAACTTAATTCATTGTCCCAACACAGTTAACATCACAAATGTAGGTGGATTAAACATAAAACTAGGACTGCACAATATTGGATAAACCTGACATTGCAATATTTAGTTTTGCTGTGATTTATATTGTGATATGAGTATAATTTCATCTATTTGTAAAGATTGCATTCATTTAGATTGACTGGGATGATCGAGGGTTTTTCTATGCAGTGCATTTGCATAAAATATAATATAATTCATTATTTTAAGGTGAACTAGTACAAATTTACTCATCCTCCACTTGTTCCAAACCTTTAGGAGCTTCTTTTATCTGTTGAACACAAAAGCAGATATTTTAAAGAATGTTTAAAACCTGTAACCATTGACTTCCATTCGTTTTTCCTTCTATGGAAGTCAATGGTTACCAGTTTTCAGCATGCTTCAAAATGTCTTCTTTTGTGTTCATCTGAAGAAAGGTTTGAAAACACTTGATTGAGAGTCAGCATTTTTATTTTTGGCTGATTTAATCCTTCAAATATTCTTCTTAATGCAAAAACTGCTTTTATTCCAGCAACAAACTAAGAGATGAGACTCTCCAGAAGAATAAAGATTAAATATAATACTGTGGAAATACTGTGAATATTTCTTTAGCCTTTTTAAAACCTTTTATTTCAACTATTCCTCTGTTTATAATATGGATGAAATAAGAAGTCTATTGTTTTATATTATGCGCCGTCATGGATGTTTGACGAATGTTTTCATTTTATTGAGCAATATTTCATGTTTGGCCTTTATTATTTAATATTTCTACATTCTTAATCAAACATTTGCCCTGAAGTTTGAGATAAAGTGAGAAAAATAATTGGATATAAATGAGCACATATTTCAATATATACTAGAAAACAGTAGAGAAATGGTGTAGAAATACTGTATTATTATTATTATTATTATTATTATTATTATTATTATTATTATTTATTGATTATTATTATTATTATTTATTGATCATTATTATTATTATTTATTGATTATTATTATTATTTATTGATAATAATTATTATTATTATTATTATTTATTGATCATTATTATTATTATTTATTGATTATTATTATTATTATTATTATTATTATTATTATTATTATTTATTGATCATTATTATAAAAATAATTATTATTATTTATTGATCATTATTATTATTATTGATTATTATTTTTATTATTATTATTTATTGATTGATTGATTATTATTATTATTATTATTTATTGATCATTATTATTATTATTTGATTTATTATTATTATTATTATTATTATTATTTGATTGATTATTATTTATTATTATTTGATTGATTATTTATTATTATTATTATTATTATTATTTATTATCATTATTATTTATTGATGGTGTATCCGTTACACCAAAAAAAAAATAGCTTTAATAAAATCGCTTTTTTATTTCTTGTATATTTTTATTTTATGTTTGTATATGTAAACCACAATGCATTAGCTTTTGTGTATGAAATGTGCTGTACAAAAATTCTTGCCTTTATTATTATTATTATTATTATTATTATTATTATTATTATTATTTGTTGATGTTATTTATTGATTATTGATAGTGATTTTTCTCTGTGCAGATGAGACACTAAGTGGTTTAAAAGGAATGTAAAGCGTTAAAGTGAGGCTACAGTTTCAGCGTTTTAGATTAGCAGTCTAGATTACAGCAGCTGTGTGTGTGTGTGTGTGTGTGTGTGTTGGTGTAGTTAATCTCTCTTTATCTTCTTTTTCTCTCTGTAATCCCTCCATCCGTCTCTTTATCCCGTTATCGGCGTCCGCTTCACATCTGCTGTGTTTTCAGAGCTGCTCTTCTGCACACTTTAACGTCTGTAGTCTCATTAATAATGGACAAACAGCAGCTTTAGGCCTCAGACGTGACGTTAAGGGCAGCTCAGCAGCATTGTGCACTCAGATACATTTGATCAAACACTGTCTGCTGAGAAAATGATGAATATTCACAAGCAGATACAAATGCTGGCAGGCAGAATCACAGTTAAAGGGTTAGTTCACGCTAAAATAGTGAACATTTCATCATTTACTCAAGTGCAAACAGGATTTTCTGAAGAATGGAAGAGCAGATATTTACTTATTCAGAATATCTTCATTTGTGTTCAACAGAAGAAACTCACACAGGACTTGTGGATGAGTAAATGACCACATTATTTTCAGATTTAAAGGCACAGTTCATCCAAAAAAACATGAGGATTCTACTTAAATGTCCCGTGAATATTAAAATAATTTATACTGGATGTTAGTTTCAGTCTGTTAGTTTAAGGATATCTATAAGCTAGTGTCTCCAAAACAGTGACAAAATTCACATTTAGAAGATACTCACCGGCCACTTTATTAGGTACACCTTACTAGTACCAGGTCAGACCCCCTTTTGCCTTCAGAACTGCTTTAATCCTTCATGTTGTAGATTTAACAAGCTACTGGAAATATTCCTCAGAGATTTTGCTCCATATTGTCATGATAGCATCACACAGTTGCTGCAGATTTGTCGGCTGCACATCCATGATGCCAATCTCCCGTTCCACCACATCCCAAAGGTGCTCTATTGGATTGAGCTCTGGTGACTGGGGAGGCCATTTGAGTACAGTGAACTCATCGTCATGTTCAAGAAACCAGAGATGATTGGCGCTTTATGAAATGGTGAGTTATCCTGCTGGAAGTAGCCATCAAGCCAAGCAGCCATTGGTGAGGTGGATGGTGAAGGGGTGTCGCGGATGAAAGTGAGCGGGGGCGGGGGTGTCACGGACGGAAGTAAAGAGGGTTGGGAAGTTGTGCAAGAAAGTGAAAGTGAACAGCGGACGAAGGAGGGCGGTTGAGGAGGGGGATCGGTCAAATGAGGATTCCGGCACAAATTAAGCCCTGGGTGTACCTAATAAAGTGGCCGGTGAGTGTATAAAGCAAAGATAAACATATAAAGTTTGCAGTTCGTCACTTCCACCTAAAATCAATCCACCATTCCATGTCTCAGTTTATTTTTAAAACTTCAGTTTCTTATAAAATCTTGACCAATCAAATGCTCTCTAGCATGGGACATGCCCCGCCCCTTTCAAGACACTTTTATTTTTAAATATATATATCATTTTTTTTCAGTAATTTATTCTCATTTACTGTATATTTCATTAATGTGATGTTATTATATTACATATTTTATACTAAAGTGCTTTGGCAGTACTGAATGACACATTTGATGATTATCCACTCTGACTGGCAGAGCTGTGAGAAAATGAAACGCTATTGGCTGCTTTTTTTTTTTTTTAGGGGAGGGGCTACTATATGCCCCTCCCTCTCCATGTTTCAGGTCAGATTATGTCAAACATCGAATAAAAATGTATATTTCAAAGCCCTTCAGCACAGCTGTAAACACTAAAACTCCATCTGATGGTGTGTAGAGTAGTTTAGTGTGTAAGATGTGTGTGTTCTGCTGAAGGTAGACTTCTGTGTGCTGTTTGACGTGTTTGAACGTGTTATACTGGCTAAACTCAACACTGATGCACATTTTGTATTCTTTGTGTTTTTGTCTTTGCATTTAAACACAAAACAAAAATTATTTTTAAAAACCCAGGAAATTGCAATGTAATTAATTCATTTCCTTTTCGGCTTAGTCTCTTTATTTATCAGGGGTCACCACAGCGGCATGAACCGACAACTTATCCAGCACGTGTTTTACACAGAGGATGCCCTTCCAGTTGCATCCCATCACTGGGAAACACACACACACACTCATTTACTCTCATTCACTACGGCCAGTTTAGTTGATCAGTTCCCCTATAGTGCATGTGTTTGGACTGTGGGGGAAACCGGAGCACCCGGAGGAAACCCACACCAACACGGGGAGAACATGCAAACTCCACACAGAAACACCAACTGACCCAGCCGAGACTCGAACCAGAGACCTTCTTGCTGTGAGGCGAACATGCTACACACCATGCCACCGTGCCACCCTAAATTGAATAAGTATTGAACTTTATTCCAAACGATCGCTTTGCATGATAACTTGACATTATACACGTCACTACACGTTATTCATTATACACTTTTTGTTTGTTGAGAGGAAGATTTTCTTCTTTTCTGCCCCAAATACACCACAGGAGGAATATCCCCCAATTAGAGATGAAATCATCCCTTCTGTAGTGTACAGGACTCCTTTAATAACGTCACTCCACACTCTGAGGACACAATCCACAGCGAATCTGCCTGCAAAATACAAAAGCACATTAATCCAGTCGCCTAATTTACATTACAAGTTTAAAATTCTTCTAATTATCATAATTATTAGATGCATATGATGATAATATTAATAATAATAATAATAGTGTTTCTATATTTTTCAGTCATTTATTCTCATTTACTGTTTATTTTATTATTGGGATGTTAATATTACAGATTTAATACTAAAATGCTTTGGCAGTACTGTACTGAATGAGTGACACACACACACACACACACACACACACACACACACACACACACACACACACACACACACACACACACACACACTGATATGGGAGGAGAGACAGTAGATCTGAACAGAGAGAAAGAAGGGGGTGGAGTCTGACTGACAGTGGACGAGAGAGAGTGTGTGTTTGAGGGAGAGTGTGTGTGTGTGTGTGTGTGTGTGTGTGTGTGTGGATCGCATGCACTAAAACACTGCTGCGTCTTCAGGAGGATGATGGGAGTCTTGTACACTCCTGTGCGGATGGTGAGTTTCTGACACACACACACATACTGCTGCGCTTCCTGCCTGGAGACACCAACACGTGTGTGTGTGTGTGGAACGCACTCCTGTGTGTGTGTGTGTGCATGTGTGCGTGTGTGTGTGTGTGTGTGTGTGTGTGTGTGAGATTTGTGAAGATGGAGATGTTTTTATTGGAAATGAGAGGATTTGCAGCTGTGGCGACGTGCGTGTGTGTGTGTGTGTGTGTGTGTGTGTGTTTCTCCAGCTGTCTGTCTGCTTGACTGAAGGCTCCAGGTGTTGTGAACAGTTGTTGTTCATCTGTTCTTCAGTGTTTGTCTTCCTCTCTCTCGCTCTTCATCACACTGACTTTTATTACTTCACACACACACACACACTTGCTCTCTCTTAATTCAGTTCAGCTCAGTGTTTGAGTGGTGTTAGTGCTGTTTAAACTGAAGGTGTCTGATAATAAAAGACAGCAGAGATGAAGAAACTCCACCATAATCAGGTGTGTGTTTCACAATCAGCATTTTACACTACATTTATGACAATTTAGCTGTGTGTGTGTGTGTGTGTGTGTGTGTGTGTGTGTGTGTGTGTGTGTCCCCTCCCCCTCTCCTGTTTCCCGAGGGCTCCAGCAGCTGTTATCTCACTGTTTTCCTTTAAGAGCAGGAATGGGCTGGGGGAGGAGGAGGAGGGCTGAGTGAATGGAGATTGATTTTTAAAGGTGACGCTTGAGGAGAATATTGGGAGGCCAGTGTGTGTGTCGGTGTGTGGATCTGGATGTCTGCTTGTCCTCCTGATGTGTGTGTCAGGGCTGCACAATATATGGTGTCAGCATTGATCTGGCAGTGTGTGTGTATCTGCAGTAGTCACATTTATTCTTCATGTATTCTCATGTTCCTCAGTGTTCAAAACATGCAGGATTAGTGGAGTCACTGCAGAGCTTCACCATGAAGCCCATCGTGTGTGTGTGTGTGTGTGTGTGTGTGTGTGTGTGTGTGTGTGTGTGTGTGTGTGTGTGTGTGTGTGTGTGTGTGTGTGTGTGTGTGTGTGTGTGTGTGTGTGTGTGTGAGCATTGCAAGACACTTTAAAGTACTGAGGCAGAAGTAATGATGTCTGTGACTTTAGGATGATCAGTATTTCTGTGCATGTATGATTAGATGCTCTAGTCAGAGCCTTTATTTACATCGGATTGTTCAGCTTGTGCTGATCACTGCTAGACTAGCAGACAGCTGATGTGCCTGTGTTTATCACTATATCAGAGTTGAGTAGGTGCACTGTTCTACAAAACTCATCCTGACCTGTCTGCTTCTAGCAGTTCTTTACAGATACAGAAATAATAATATGTATCGCAGACAATATCACAATGTCGTTTTTTCCCCAATATGGTAGCCTGTGTGTGTGTGTGTGTGTGTGTGTGTGTGTGTGTGTGTGTGTGTTAAAGTATGCTGATCTCCACCCAGTGTTTGTCCTGAGGGCTGGGAGAGCCGCGTTACCTGTCTCCTCATGATTTCACACACACACACACACACACACACACACACACACACACACACACACACATGCTGTAGAAAGTGAGAACAGCTGTCTTTATTACACACACACACACACACTAATAAAGCTCTACATTCTGCCTCAAACACTGATTTACACTGCTCTAACACACACACGTGTCCTAATGAAGATGCACATGTGCTGTTTGTCTGTAAGGACTCCTGCAGAATCTGATAATCATGTGTTGTGCTCTCTGTAAGGTGTTTGCTTTATCATCTTTAATCATGCACATTTATTTTTGGGAAAAAATGCATAGTGGAAACTCCAAGATGGACAGACATATTTAAAATGAGCATTATAATACATTTGCACACAACTGAGTAGGATAAACGTTTTATTTACAATAAATGCACATTATCTACACGATAATCAGCTGTAGTGAGTGAAGTGTTGATCAGTGTCTGCGCTTCAGTGCTGTAGTTTCTGCTGATCTGATGATCTGCAGATATAAGTGATAAGTAACGATTTTAGATACAGTGTGTGTGTGTGTGTGTGTGTGTGTGTGTGTGTGTGTGTGTGTGTGTGTGTGTGTGTGTGTGAGGGTTTTTGTGTCATTTAATGTTGGTGTGTGTGTGCGTGAGGGTCTTTGTGTCATTTAATGTTGGTGGGTGTGTGTGTGTGAGGGTCTTTGTGTCATTTAATGTTGGTGTGTGTGTGTGAGGGTCTTTGTGTCATTTAATGTTGGTGGGTGTGGGTGTGTGTGTGAGGGTCTTTGTGTCAATGTTGGTCTGCAGATATAAGTGTGTGTGTGTGAGGGTCTTTGTGTCATTAATGTTGGTATGACCGATATAAGTGTGTGTGTGTGTGTGTGTGTGTGTGTGTGTGTGTGCGTTTGTGTGTGTGTGTGTGTGTGTGTGAGAGGGTCTTTGCGTCATTAATGTTGGTCTGCAGATATAAATGTGTGTGTGAGGGTCTTTGTGTCATTAATGTTGGTCTGCAGATATAAATGTGTGTGTGAGGGTCTTTGCGTTATTAATGTTGATTTGACAGATATAAATGTGTGTGTGAGGGTCTTCGTGTCAATGTCGGTCTGCAGATATAAATGTGTGTGTGAGGGTCTTTGTGTCATTAATGTTGGTTTGCAGCTATAAATGTGTGTGTGAGGGTCTTTGTGTCATTAATGTTGGTCTGCAGATATAAATGTATGTATGTGTGTGTGTGAGGGTCTTTGTGTCATTAATGTTGGTTTGACAGATATAAATGTGTGTGTGCGAGGGTCTTTGTGTCATTAATGTTGGTTTGCAGATATAAATGTGTGTGTGTGAGGGTCTTTGTGTCATAATTATTGGTCTGCAGATATAAATGTGTGTGTGTGAGGGTCTTTGTGTCATTTAATGTTGGTCTGCAGATATAAATGTGTGTGTGAGGGTCTTTGTGTCATTAATGTTGGTCTGCAGATATAAATGTGTGTGAGGGTCTTTGTGTCATTAATGTTGGTCTGCAGATATAAATGTGTGTGTGAGGGTCTTTGTGTCATTAATGTTGGTCTGCAGATATAAATGTGTGTGTGAGGGTCTTTGTGTCATTAATGTTGGTCTGCAGATATAAATGTGTGTGTGAGGGTCTTTGTGTCATTAATGTTGGTCTGCAGATATAAATGTGTGTGTGAGGGTCTTTGTGTCATTAATGTTGGTCTGCAGATATAAATGTGTGTGTGAGGGTCTTTGTGTCTTTAATGTTGGTCTGCAGATATAAATGTGTGTGAGGGTCTTTGTGTCATTAATATTGGTTTGCAGATATAAATGTGTGTGAGGGTCTTTGTGTCAATGTTGGTCTGCAGATATAAATGTGTGTGTGAGGGTCTTTGCGTCATTAATGTTAGTTTGACAGATATAAATGTGTGTGTGAGGGTATTTGTGTCAATGTCGGTTTGCAGATATAAATGTGTGTGTGAGGGTCTTTGTGTCATTAATGTTGGTTTGCAGCTATAAATGTGTGTGTGAGGGTCTTTGTGTCAATGTTGGTCTGCAGATATAAATGTATGTGTGTGTGTGAGGGTCTTTGCATCATTAATGTTGGTCTGCAGATATAAATGTGTGCGTGAGGGTCTTTGCGTTATTAATGTTGGTCTGCAGATATAAATGTGTGTGAGGGTCTTTGCGTCATTAATGTTGGTCTGCTGATATAAATGTGTGTGTGAGGGTCTTTGTGTCATAATTGTTGGTCTGCAGATATAAATGTGTGTGTGTGTGAGGGTCTTTGCATCATTAATGTTGGTCTGCAGATATAAATGTGTGTGTGAGGGTCTTTGCGTTATTAATGTTGGTCTGCAGATATAAATGTGTGTGTGAGGGTCTTTGCGTTATTAATGTTGGTCTGCAGATATAAATGTGTGTGTGAGGGTCTTTGTGTCAATGTTGGTTTGCAGATACAAATGTGTGTGAGGGTCTTTGCGTTATTAATGTTGGTCTGCAGATATAAATGTGTGTGAGGGTCTTTGCGTCATTAATGTTGGTTTGCAGATATAAATGTGTGTGAGGGTCTTTGCGTCATTAATGTTGGTCTGCAGATATAAATGTGTGTGTGAGGGTCTTTGCGTCATTAATGTTGGTCTGCAGATATAAATGTGTGTGAGGGTCTTTGCGTTATTAATGTTGGTCTGCGGATATAAATGTGTGTGTGTGTGTGTGTGTGTGAGGGTCTTTGCGTCATTAATGTTGGTTTGCAGATATAAATGCGTGTGAGGGTCTTTGCGTCATTAATGTTGGTTTGCAGATATAAATGTGTGTGAGGGTCTTTGTGTCATTAATGTTGGTTTGCAGATATAAATGTGTGTGTGTGAGGGTCTTTGTGTCAATGTTGGTTTGCAGATATAAATGTGTGTGAGGGTCTTTGCGTTATTAATGTTGGTCTGCAGATATAAATGTGTGTGTGAGGGTCTTTGCATATTAATGTTGGTTTGCAGATATAAATGTGTGTGAGGGTCTTTGCGTCATTAATGTTGGTTTGCAGATAGAAATGTGTGTGAGGGTCTTTGTGTCATTAATGTTGGTCTGCAGATATAAATGTGTGTGTGAGGGTCTTTGCATATTAATGTTGGTTTGCAGATATAAATGTGTGTGAGGGTCTTTGCGTTATTAATGTTGGTCTGCAGATATAAATGTGTGTGTGAGGGTCTTTGCATATTAATGTTGGTTTGCAGGTATAAATGTGTGTGAGGGTCTTTGCGTCATTAATGTTGGTCTGCAGATATAAATGTGTGTGAGGGTCTTTGTGTCATTAATGTTGGTTTACAGATATAAATGTGTGTGAGGGTCTGTGTCAATGTTGGTTTGCAGGTATAAATGTGTGTGTGAGGGTGTTTGCATTATTAATGTTGGTCTGCAGATATAAATGTGTGAGTGAGGGTCTTTGTGTCATTAATGTTGGTTTGCAGATATAAGTGTGTGTGTGTGTGTGTGTGTGTGTGTGTGTGTGTGTGTGTGAGGGTCTTTGCGTTATTAATGTTGGTCTGCAGATATAAATGTGTGTGTGAGGGTCTTTGCATATTAATGTTGGTTTGCAGGTATAAATGTGTGTGAGGGTCTTTGCGTCATTAATGTTGGTCTGCAGGTATAAATGTGTGTGAGGGTCTTTGCGTCATTAATGTTGGTTTACAGATATAAATGTGTGTGTGAGGGTCTGTGTCAATGTTGGTTTGCAGGTATAAATGTGTGTGAGGGTGTTTGCATTATTAATGTTGGTCAGCAGATATAAATGTGTGAGTGAGGGTCTTTGTGTCATTAATGTTGGTTTGCAGATATAAATGTGTGTGTGTGTGTGTGTGTGTGTGTGTGTGTGAGGGTCTTTGCGTTATTAATGTTGGTCTGCGGATATAAATGTGTGTGTGTGAGGGTCTTTGCGTCATTAATGTTGGTTTGCAGATATAAATGTGTGTGTGAGGGTCTTTGTGTCATTAATGTTGGTTTGCAGATATAAATGTGTGTGTGAGGGTATTTGTGTCAATGTTGGTCTGCAGATATAAATGTGTGTGTGAGGGTCTTTGTGTCATTAATGTTGGTCTGCAGATATAAATGTGTGTGTGAGGGTCTTTGTGTCAATGTTGGTTTGCAGATATAAATGTGTGTGTGAGGGTCTTTGCGTTATTAATGTTGGTCTGCAGATATAAATGTGTGTGTGAGGGTCTTTGTGTCAATGTTGGTTTGCAGATATAAATGTGTGTGTGAGGGTCTTTGTGTCAATGTTGGTTTGCAGATATAAATGTGTGTGTGAGGGTCTTTGTGTCAATGTTGGTTTGCAGATATAAATGTGTGTGTGAGGGTCTTTGTGTCATTAATGTTGGTCTGCAGATATAAATGTGTGTGTGAGGGTCTTTGTGTCAATGTTGGTTTGCAGATATAAATGTGTGTGTGAGGGTCTTTGTGTCATTAATGTTGGTTTGACAGATATAAATGTGTGTGTGAGGGTCTTTGTGTCATTAATGTTGGTCTGCAGATATAAATGTGTGTGTGAGGGTCTTTGTGTCATTAATGTTGGTTTGACAGATATAAATGTGTGTGTGAGGGTCTTTGCATCATTAATGTTGGTCTGCAGATATAAATGTGTGTGTGAGGGTCTTTGTGTCATTAATGTTGATTTGACGGATATAAATGTGTGTGTGTGTGTGTGTGAGGGTCTTTGCGTCATTAATGTTGGTCTGCAGCTCTCCATGTTTCCAGATGTGAAATGTTGTTGTGCTGATTGTAAAAGGCCTCAGTCCTCTGTCAGTCTGTCATCACAGTGCTTCAGTATTCTTCTTCTTCTATTATTATTCCTTTCAGAACTGTCTTGAGCATCTGTCTGCTCTCCTGTCTCACTCCTCCAGAAGCCTCCTCATTCTCCGTGTTCATTGCGTTTGGTCTTGGTCTTCTGAGGCGCAGCTCATTTATTAGAGGAGAACAAACACCACAGTGGAGAATCCCATCAGTGCAGCAGACTCCACTTCTCTCAGTGGTATTTCTGATTGTGCAGCTGGAGACGCTGCTTTATTCACTGATGATTTTTGCCGTATTACAGTTCTGTGCACAGATCTAATCCTCATCTTTAGTGTAAACAGCGCTATAGTGTCAGTGCTGTAGAGGAGATGGAGCTCTGAATCTGTCCAGTAGAGCAGCATCTGGAACACACAGATGTTTGTTTTTATTGTGGTGTTTTCTGGAAGTGAAAGTTCAGACGCTGTTGTTGGACACACACACACACACACACACACACACACACACACTTTCTACTCTAAATCTGTGTTTGAGCAAAGCTTCATCATAACTAGATGAACTAGTTCCCACTGTTCACACATGTGTTGAGGGTGGAGTGTGCAAACATTCACACTGGCGTGTGTGTGTGTGTGTGTGTGTGTGTGTGTGTGTGTGTGTGTGTGTGTGTGTGTGTGTGTGTGTGTGTTTACAGGCTTTTATTTAGACCCACAAACCTTTGAACTCCTGCTGGGTGTTGCTGGGCTCTGATTGGCTGTGGGAGGAAACACAGCCCCGCCTCTTAAAGAGAGACTGAGGTCAGGTTTCAGCCGGCCAATCAGAGTGCAGCAGTAGGCAGGGCCATGTGTATGTGTGTGCGCAGAACTCTGTGTTTCAGTCTCAGGATCTGCATGTGCTTCAGTTTCTCTGATCTGGGAACAGTGCCGCAGGGATTCAGCACAGGCTAACACATTAAAAGTTCAATTTTTAAGATATTAAAAACCCTTTAAGACAAGTGTGTTCATACAGTGGCCATCTCTGCTGATTTCTACTACAGCAGCCCTGTTTTGGGTAGCTTTTATATTCAGTCGTACAGTATTTACACTGTTTTATATATCCCATTCTATTATTAGTCATGTTAGCACTTTATTTACTTTGCTTTATTTGCTTTATTTGCCGGGTTAACTAAGATTAATCACATTCAAAATATAAGTTTGTTCTGACCTACATGCGTGTTATTTATATATTAATATGTAAATGTGATAGACACACATACATTAAAACAAAACTATGCAAAACTATTTTGTTACAAAGATATTTAAATTTAAAGATAATTTGTACCAACTGTATATTTAAAATCAAAAATTCAATATATTATTACATTTATTAATATAAATAAAAAGTGTGTGTGTGTGTGTGTGTGTGTTTATATATACATAATAAATATACAGCATACACGCATATATTATGTCAAACCAAGCGTTTGCTTTGGATGTGATCAGTGTTTGTCCTGCACTATATTTAATATTTTATGTATTTCTCATCATTACTCTGGGATCAGAGGACGAGACACGTCAGGATCTCTTGTGATGATTTTGGCAATAAAATAAAAACTGCTATAATAATTTCATGTATTGAAGTGCAGTGTCTTCTGCTCTGTTCTGTCGGTGATACTGGTAAAGAGATGGTTCACCCAAATTAAACACACTCTCCATCAAATGGTGTGTGTGTATATGGTTACATTTGAGTTTCATTCTTCTGCTGAACTTTGAAGATATTCTGAAGAAAGCTGAAAACCGGTAACCATTGACTTCCATTAGAGCAAAATATTATGGGCAGTCCATGGTTACAGGTTTCCAGCATTCTTCAGAATATTCTCCTTAGTGTTAAACGGAATAAAGTCCCTCATAAAGGTTTGGAGCGAGTAGAGGGGATTAAATGATGACTGAATGATCATTTTGACTGAACTGAAGACTGCAGTGTGTTTATTGTAGAGCTGATCTAGTGTTGATATCCAGCTCTTTTGTTTTTAACACACACAGATCACTGCATGTGCAGTGTGTGTGTGTGTGTGTGTGAGACTGTACAGTAGATGGAGCGACTCGTGGCACAGCAGCAGCAGGGCAGACAGATGCCAGCTGACCCGTAACTAAAGCTGCCAGTGTGTAGAAGCACTCGCTCGGCTGAACACACATGCACATATGCGCACAAACACACTTACACATGCACATGTGCACACACACACATATATATACAGTTGAAGTCAGAATTATTCGCCCTCCTGTTTATTTTTTCCCCAATTTCTGTTTATCAGAGAGCAGATTTCTTCAACACATTTCTAATCATAATAGTTTAATAACTCATCTCTAATCACTGATTTATTTTCTCTTTGTCATGATGACAGTAAATAATATTAGACTAGATATTCTTCAAGACACTTCTATACAGCTTAAAGTGACATTTAAAGGCTTCACTAGGGTAATTAGAGTAACTAGGCAGGTTAGGGGAATTAGGCAAGTTATTGTATAATGATGGTTTGTTCTGTAGACTATCGAGAAATATATAACTTAAAGGGGCTAATAATATTGACCTTAAAATGGTGTTTAAAAAATTAAAAACTGCTTTTATTCTAGCCGAAATAAAACAAATAAGACTTTCTCCAGAAGAAAAAATATTATCAGACATACTGTGAACATTTCCTGAATCTGTTCAACATAATTTGGGAAATATTTAAAAAAGAAAAAAAAAATCAATGGGGGGCGAATAATTCTGACTTCAGCTGTATATATATCTACTTATATGCATACACATGCGCACAAACCAAAAATACAGACTCAACCACTTGTGCATGCACACACATACACACACACATTTGCATGCACACACACTCTCACTCACTCAAACTCTCTCTCTCACACACACACACACACACTGAACACACACACACACAGTCTCAAGAAATTAGCTACACTGTAAAAGAAATCCTGAATTTTACGGTTTATTTCCAGCAGCTAGAGTGCCGGAAATAAACCGTAAAATAACGGCCGTTAAATTACAGAAATTTACTGTAAAATAACAGAGGTTGAATTACAGAAATTTACCAGAAATGTAAATTTAAGGAAATTTCTGTAATTTAGTGTCCGTTATTTTACTGTAAATTTCTGTAATTTAGTGTCCGTTATTTTACTGTAAATTTCTGTAATTTAGGGTCCGTTATTTTACTGTAAATTTCTGTAATTTAGTGTTCGTTATTTTACTGTAAATTTCTGTAATTTAGTGTCCGTTATTTTACTGTAAATTTCTGTAATTTAGGGTCCGTTATTTTACTGTAAATTTCTGTAATTTAGTGTTCGTTATTTTACTGTAAATTTCTGTAATTTAGGGTCCGTTATTTTACTGTAAATTTCTGTAATTTAGTGTCCGTTATTTTACTGTAAATTTCTGTAATTTAGGGTCCGTTATTTTACTGTAAATTTCTGTAATTTAGGGTCCGTTATTTTACTGTAAATTTCTGTAATTTAGGGTCCGTTATTTTACTGTAAATTTCTGTAATTTAGGGTCCGTTATTTTACTGTAAATTTCTGTAATTTAGGGTCCGTTATTTTACTGTAAATTTTTGTAATTTAGGGTCCGTTATTTTACTGTAAATTTCTGTAATTTAGGGTCCGTTATTTTACTGTAAATTTCTGTAATTTAGGGTCCGTTATTTTACTGTAAATTTCTGTAATTTAGGGTCCGTTATTTTACTGTAAATTTCTGTAATTTAGGGTCCGTTATTTTACTGTAAATTTCTGTAATTTAGGGTCCGTTATTTTACTGTAAATTTCTGTAATTTAGGGTCCGTTATTTTACTGTAAATTTCTGTAATTTAGTGTCCGTTATTTTACTGTAAATTTCTGTAATTTGGGGTCCGTTATTTTACTGTAAATTTCTGTAATTTAGGGTCCGTTATTTTACTGTAAATTTCTGTAATTTAGGGTCCGTTATTTTACTGTAAATTTCTGTAATTTAGGGTCCGTTATTTTACTGTAAATTTCTGTAATTTAGTGTCCGTTATTTTACTGTACATTTCTGTAATTTAACATCTGTTATTTTACTGTAAATTTCTGTAATTTAGGGTCCGTTATTTTACTGTAAATTTCTGTAATTTAGTGTCCGTTATTTTACTGTAAATTTCTGTAATTTAGTGTCCGTTATTTTACTGTAAATTTCTGTAATTTAGGGTCTGTTAATTTACTGTAAATTTCTGTAATTTAGGGTCCGTTATTTTACTGTAAATTTCTGTAATTTAGTGTCCGTTATTTTACTGTAAATTTCTGTAATTTAGGGTCCGTTATTTTACTGTAAATTTCTGTAATTTAGGGTCCGTTATTTTACTGTAAATTTCTGTAATTTAGGGTCCGTTATTTTACTGTAAATTTCTGTAATTTAGGGTCCGTTATTTTACTGTAAATTTCTGTAATTTAGTGTCCGTTATTTTACTGTAAATTTCTGTAATTTAGGGTCCGTTATTTTACTGTAAATTTCTGTAATTTAGTGTCCGTTATTTTACTGTAAATTTCTGTAATTTAGGGTCCGTTATTTTACTGTAAATTTCTGTAATTTAGGGTCCGTTATTTTACTGTAAATTTCTGTAATTTAGGGTCCGTTATTTTACTGTAAATTTCTGTAATTTAGGGTCCGTTATTTTACTGTAAATTTCTGTAATTTAGTGTCCGTTATTTTACTGTAAATTTCTGTAATTTAGTGTCCGTTATTTTACTGTAAATTTCTGTAATTTAGGGTCCGTTATTTTACTGTAAATTTCTGTAATTTAGGGTCCGTTATTTTACTGTAAATTTCTGTAATTTAGTGTCCGTTATTTTACTGTAAATTTCTGTAATTTAGTGTCCGTTATTTTACTGTAAATTTCTGTAATTTAGGGTCCGTTATTTTACTGTAAATTTCTGTAATTTAGTGTCCGTTATTTTACTGTAAATTTCTGTAATTTAGTGTCCGTTATTTTACTGTAAATTTCTGTAATTTAGTGTCCGTTATTTTACTGTAAATTTCTGTAATTTAGTGTCCGTTATTTTACTGTAAATTTCTGTAATTTAGGGTCCGTTATTTTACTGTAAATTTCTGTAATTTAGGGTCCGTTATTTTACTGTAAATTTCTGTAATTTAGGGTCCGTTATTTTACTGTAAATTTCTGTAATTTAGGGTCCGTTATTTTACTGTAAATTTCTGTAATTTAGGGTCCGTTATTTTACTGTAAATTTTTGTAATTTAGTGTCCGTTATTTTACTGTAAATTTCTGTAATTTAGGGTCCGTTATTTTACTGTAAATTTCTGTAATTTAGGGTCCGTTATTTTACTGTAAATTTCTGTAATTTAGGGTCCGTTATTTTACTGTAAATTTCTGTAATTTAGTGTCCGTTATTTTACTGTAAATTTCTGTAATTTAGGGTCCGTTATTTTACTGTAAATTTCTGTAATTTAGGGTCCGTTATTTTACTGTAAATTTCTGTAATTTAGGGTCCGTTATTTTACTGTAAATTTCTGTAATTTAGGGTCCGTTATTTTACTGTAAATTTCTGTAATTTAGGGTCCGTTATTTTACTGTAAATTTCTGTAATTTAGTGTCCGTTATTTTACTGTAAATTTCTGTAATTTAGTGTCCGTTATTTTACTGTAAATTTCTGTAATTTAGTGTCCGTTATTTTACTGTAAATTTCTGTAATTTAGTGTCCGTTATTTTACTGTAAATTTCTGTAATTTAGTGTCCGTTATTTTACTGTAAATTTCTGTAATTTAGGGTCCGTTATTTTACTGTAAATTTCTGTAATTTAGGGTCCGTTATTTTACTGTAAATTTCTGTAATTTAGGGTCCGTTATTTTACTGTAAATTTCTGTAATTTAGTGTCCGTTATTTTACTGTAAATTTCTGTAATTTAGTGTCCGTTATTTTACTGTAAACTTCTGTAATTTAGTGTCCGTTATTTTACTGTAAACTTCTGTAATTTAGTGTCCGTTATTTTACTGTAAATTTCTGTAATTTAGTGTCCGTTATTTTACTGTAAATTTCTGTAATTTAGTGTCCGTTATTTTACTGTAAATTTCTGTAATTTAGTGTCCGTTATTTTACTGTAAATTTCTGTAATTTAGGGTCTGTTAATTTACTGTAAATTTCTGTAATTTAGGGTCCGTTATTTTACTGTAAATTTCTGTAATTTAGTGTCCGTTATTTTACTGTAAATTTCTGTAATTTAGGGTCCGTTATTTTACTGTAAATTTCTGTAATTAGGGTCCGTTATTTTACTGTAAATTTCTGTAATTTAGTGTCCGTTATTTTACTGTAAATTTCTGTAATTTAGTGTCCGTTATTTTACTGTAAATTTCTGTAATTTAGGGTCTGTTAATTTACTGTAAATTTCTGTAATTTAGGGTCCGTTATTTTACTGTAAATTTCTGTAATTTAGTGTCCGTTATTTTACTGTAAATTTCTGTAATTTAGGGTCCGTTATTTTACTGTAAATTTCTGTAATTTAGGGTCCGTTATTTTACTGTAAATTTCTGTAATTTAGTGTCCGTTATTTTACTGTAAATTTCTGTAATTTAGGGTCCGTTATTTTACTGTAAATTTCTGTAATTTAGGGTCCGTTATTTTACTGTAAATTTCTGTAATTTAGGGTCCGTTATTTTACTGTAAATTTCTGTAATTTAGTGTCTGTTAATTTACTGTAAATTTCCGGCACGCTAGCTTTCATCAACCGGTTTTTATGCGCATCTCCAAAATGTGTATAAAAATAGGTGGATGGAAACATAGCTACTGTCTTCAGTGTCTGACTGACGGATTAATAAAGGCCTCTAAACTAACTGAAGGCAATTATTTTAGAAGTGTGTGTGTGTGTGTGTGTGTGTGTGTGTGTGTGTGTGTGTGTGTGTGTGCGCGTGTTCCCTCATCAGTGTGTTCTGCAGACACTGAGGGATGTGTACAGTAAACTGCAGGACTACAGCAGCAGCAGCAGCTCAGTCTGTTCTGCACACTCCTGCACGGATTCGTGATTTATTTACAATAAGCAGAACTGCAGACACTCTCTACATCTCTAGATAATTGTGGAACATTATATGTAGCGCTGCAGTAATGATGAGCTTTAGTCCTCACTTCTGAAATCTGGATTATTAATGTTCCTTATAGCTGATGAGGAGAGCTGAGCTATAAATAGCAGCATCCGTCTTTCACTGCTCATCACTCGCTCTGTCTCTCTCGCTCTCTCATCCGCTGCCATGTAGGGAAGTGATGCTGCAGGAGGAATGCACACTCGACAGAACAGAGATTTCTCTCTCTCTCTCACACACACACACACACACACACACACACACACACACACACACACAGATTCAGTCTGACTTGTGTTTCTCAGATCATCATCAGGATCTCTTATATACCCACACACACACACACGCATGTAATATTTTTCTTATGCTAAAGTCTAAAATGTGTTAGTTTGGCTTTAATAAAACATTTAAAACAGATTTTATGGTCAGTCTATTAGTCGTTAAATTGAGCTTGAACTCTCTTGCTAAATAACTAGTCATGCTGTTCTGTCGTCATGGCGGAGACTAAAGACATCAGCTTTTGAAACTGGTTTTTGTTTTATTTTTGTGGGCGGCACAGTGGCTCAGTGGTGTTCACAGTGGCCTCACAGTAAGAAGGTCGCTGGTTCGAGTCTCAGCTGGGTCAGTTGGTGTTTCTGTGTGGAGTTTGCATGTTCTCCCCGTGTTGGTGTGGGTTTCCTCCGGGTGCTCCGGTTTCCCCCACAGTCCAAACACATGCGCTATAGGGGAACTGATCAACTAAACTGGCCGTAGTGTATATGAGTGTGTGTGTGTGTGTGTGTGAATGAGTGTGTATGGGTGTTTCCCAGTACTCTGTTGCAGCTGAAAGGACATCCGCTGTGTAAAACATAGTCTGGAATAGCTGGCGGTTCATTCCGCTGTGGCGACCCCTGATGAATAAGGGACTAAGCTGAATGAGAATGTGTTTTTAGCACGTCCTCAGTTCATATTAATGCACTGTCTGATCACCCAGTGTCATTAATCTAAGGCGTTCACTGCAGTCATCATATTCTAGACGTACACTACACTAAATCAGACGTGATGCAGTCTCTGATTCTCAATTGAAGCAGAAATGCAGGAAAGAGCAGACATGTGAGTCTCTCTCAGGGTTTAAGATATAAAGGCTTTCACTAACTCTGAGCTGATGATGGAGGATGTTCACACGGCCGTCCTCAGGCTAGAACAGATCAAATGCTTTTATTTCCAAACCAGTGTGAGCGCCACGGACGCTCCGCTGCTGTCCTGAAATAGCATTTATAGTCATCCAAAGCCAATTTCTTTAATTTGGCCATAAAATAAGCTCTCGACCCGCTTTCTCTGAGTCACTGCGATGATCCACAGCAATCAAACACTGGATATGTGATCAACATCACAATGTGGAGCTGGAGTGTGTGTGCGTGCGTGTGTGTGTGTGTGCGTGTGTTGCGTTAGCTTCATCTGCTGGCCTAGCATGTGTGTTGTAGGCGCATATGCTAAATGATGCATGAGATCCTCATGAATATTGAATCTGCGGCTGAGTGTGCTGCTGCAGCTCATCAGAGAGACAGAAGTGCAGCGTCTCTGCTTTTACACCCGTCGTTCTGCTCCAGATCTTCAGTCCGCCTCATTTCTGCTCCGTTAACCCAGCTGAGTTACTCTTCTCGCTCTCTGGGTTGATCGATTAACCCCTGTATGTATGTATGTGTGTGTGTGTGCGTGCGCAGGCTTCACAGGACACTGTGGGGAAGTTTTCTTTTGTCTGATTGGCTACAGCACTGTTGTCCTCTGGCTTGCCTGGTTACCCTCATTAACCCAGCTGTGCCTGAGCTGAGCTCTGCTGTCTTGCAGATTCACTAGTCAAACATTCTGTTCTGTCATCATGACCAACACTGAACACATCAGCTATTCACAATCAGTCATTACACACTAGTTTCTGACATAAGATATGCGTGGGTTACATTTGTTTATTATATATTTGTAACACACACACACACACACACAAACACACACATAAATCTAAAGCTCATTTTGCATAGGGAATTGTGTGCACATACGTGTGCTTGTTTGCGTGCATGCATGTAGGTGTGTTTGTGTGCATGTGTACATGCATCTGCGTATAAATGTTTGTTCGTGTGTGTGTGTGTGTGTGTGTGTGTGTGTGTGTGTGTATACTGAACTGAAGCAGTTTCAATGTACTAGAACATTCATTTATTCATTTTCCTTCAGCTTAGTCCCTTTATTTATCAGGAGTTGCCACAGTGGAATGAACCGCCAACTATTCCAGCATATGTTTTACACAGCGGATACCCTTCCAGCTGCAACCCAATACTGGGAAATGTACTAGAACTTGACACTATCCACACTGTAAAAGTGCTATAGAATTAAAGATGAGTTGGTGTGTGTGTGTGTGTGTGTGTGTGTGTGTGTGTGTGTGTGTGTGTGTGTGTGTGTGTGTGTGTGTGTGTGTGTGTGTGTGTGTCATCTTGGAACATGGTCTTTCCTGAATATTCTAATGATGTGTGTGTGTGTGTGTGTGTGTGCAGGGCTCACAGGACAGCATGTGTGGTCAGGAGGGCGCAGTGGTCCCGTTCTTCCCCCCTCCTCCTCCTCCTCCTCCACAGAATGGGCTCTCGCTGGAGTTCAGCAGCGGCGGCGGCGGCGGCAGCAGCGTTTACAGCAGCAGCGGGCAGACGGAGGCGGTGGCGGGGACCAGCAGTGGAGCCTCCAACACCAGCACACAGGTAACACACACACTCACACAACCTCCTCCAACCCCAGCGCACACGTAAGATCTAACACTCCTGCAACAGATGGAGATCTCACACCGGTGGCCAGCTGCAACAACACACACACACACACACACACACACACACACACAATAAAATGTATTATTATTATTGTTACAATATCTTCCTGTTGGAAACACATCATGTCACCTTGGACCACAAAATCTGTCATTTCCTGACTCGCTCTCCAAAACATCCCAAAGTGCTCAATAATGTTTATGTCTGGGGACTGTGCAGGCCATGGGAGATGTTCAACTTCACTGTCATGTTCATCAGACCACTCTGTCTCCAGTCCTGCTGTGTGTATTGCTGCATTATCATCCTGATACACACCACCGCCTTCAGGATACAGTGATTGACCCATTGGGTCACATGGTCCTCCAGAATAGCTGGGTAGTTTTTGGCAGTGACCCAGCTAGCCATCTAGCACCAGAATTGGGCTGAGGGAATGCCATGATGATGGGCCCAAACTATCAGTGATCCCCCCCGTGCTTCACTCTGGGCATCAGCAGTCTGGGTGGGCCGCTTCTGTGGGGCTTCTCCACACTGTAACTCTCCCTTTTATAGTTGAATGACTCTGCTAATGAACCCTTCACACTCTGCTCTACTGCTGGACTGAAGATCAGTGGAGATCAGCCACCAGCTGCTCACATTTAGCCATCAGACCTCCAACACTACACTGGCCTGTGTTTCAGTTTCAGTGTCCAACCACTGCACATGCATACACACACACACATACACACACACACACACACACACACACACGCACATACACTCACGCGCACATAAAACAGTAATATTAATGATCATATTGCACATCAGTATAACATGATGTATGTTCTGTGTGTGTGTGTGTGTGTGTGTGTGTGTGTGTGTGTGTGTGTGTGTGTGTGTCAGCTGTCAGACGCCTCTCCTCAGACCGAGAATCAGTTGGTGGTGGTGTCGACCGCTGTATCGGTCAGGGAAGACTCTTCAGAAGCCAAAGGGACCCCCAAACGCCTCCACGTCTCCAACATCCCCTTCCGCTTCAGAGACCCGGACCTGCGGCAGATGTTCGGGGTATATAAAGCATTAAAAAACAAGAATACATCAGTAAAATATCTGCATACATTATTATTTATGTGTTAGACAGTGCTTTGGCTTATTTATTTATTCTAAAGTTTATTAATGATGATTAGCGCATGCTGGAACTCCTCATGAGTGTAGTTTACGTATTAGTCCATCATTAGTATTCATGTGCTCCTATTGTAAAGTGTTAGTGGAACATGTTGAGATGTTCCCTACATAGTGTTCACTGCTCTCTCTCTCTCACTCTCTCTCTCTCATCGAATCGACTGAACTTGACGTTATTAAATAATTATTTAGCATGTGCAGTTATTACAGTATTTAACTGTAATCATCACGTCTTGCGCATGTTAGTCTTAGAATTGAAGATGCTTTAAATCTGGAGTCATGGCAGATTATCCTGTGATGTGCACTCACAGTGGAATGGAGCAAACATTAGAAGCGGTGAGAGAGCGGATGAGGATTGAGAAGCGCTGCTTTTAGCTTCAGTCTTTATTATTTTTTTATAGTCTGTGACGTGTGAAGGAGCCACTTCTGCCCCCTGCTGGAGGACTCTCCACCTGCAGGCTTTCATAAGCACATGTTTTTAGGCTTTTTTTGCTGTTTATGCAGAAAAAAAATCTGCAGAATGATTTTGAGAGAATTGGAGCTGAAAACTGAACACATAAAATAAAAAATAACCTTTTATTTACAATCAAATTTCATTTAGACACACTCGTTTGGTAAACAAACCTATAGTTACTCTGCAAAAAATAGTTTACTTAGGAGTTTGTCTTGTTTCTTGTCCAGATATCTCAAAACTCTTAAATCAGTCAGCATTTTCTAGACAAGCACTAAATATAGTGCTGTTTTAGAAATAATGAGTCAAAATGAAGAGAGTTTATCATTAAAACAAGCAGAATAATCTGACAATGGAGGAAGCAGAATAATCTTGTCAAAGCAAAAGCATGATTATTCCACTTACTCCATTGTCAGATTATTTACCGTATTTTAAGGATAAAACTCATTGGCTCATTTCTGAAAACAACACTATATGTCAGGGCTATTCAATTGGCGGCCCGCGGGCCGAACCCGGCCCCCGAGGCAATTTGTTCTGGCCCTCCAAATAGTGTGACCAAGACATCAAGAATAAATTTAGTTCAGTCAAAAAACGTCCGCTATAGTTATGAAGTGACGTGTGTCTGTTCAATACAGCATGAGCTGCGCAGAGCGTGAGTCACCTGACATTAGGCGAGAGCAGCCGAATACATTTGAATATGTTTGTAGAAAAGGTCTTTTGTACAATGCACTGATATCGTTATTAGGGATGCAACGATTAACCGATTTCACTATTAACTGCGCTTTAATTCGTCATGGTTAATTAATCGTAAAGGCTTCTCTAAGCCGCATTTCTGCATTTCTGTTCTGCCGCACGAAACGAAACTGCTGAACAAAGTTACGCCAAGTTGCCAACTGTGCGCTAGTTTAAAGTTCCGAGCTTGTCCACCGAAGCTAATACGCTCGCACACTGTAATAACTATAGCCGCGGGCCGTTCCCATATCACGTCTTTCCCGTGCGCAAGTTTGTTTTGTCGTAAGAATATATGCCAATATGCAGGCGCAAGCGGAGCAACGCGCTCGAGGCTGTCTGGGCGCACGCAGTAGAAAACATCTCATGCTGTAGCGGTGAGAGTTGTGCTTAGCTTTCAGTGCAATGTAAACAAAAGACATGTTAGACGAACTATTATTAAAATGATCATGTATGAATGAACGCAGATGACAACAACAGTTAATCTAAATATTGGCGCCGACCTTCATAACAGTTGTTATTATATTATTTTCTCCCGTTCCTCTCTATAAACGCACACATAATTAAATTGTGTAGCCCTATAAGCACAGAAAAACCTTCAGCATAAAAACTATTACTAATGAAAATGCCTTTTAAAGGTTTTTAATATTAGTTAGGGATGTCCAGATCTAAATCTAGCTAATATAAAGCTTAAATTTACATTAGACATGATAACTGTGAAACCATGATTATTCTTCACACTATATAATCGCACAACCAAAATCTATAATTGTTGCATCCATAATTGTTATGAAGTTCAAAACAGAACATATGAACGCATCTGAATGTAGAAGAAGCCTACTTGACCTACACTGATTTTGTTGTGCTGTGAAATACAACATTTGAATGTTTGTTAAAAACACTTATTGTACAATGCAGTGATATTATACAGTTTCAAAATACAATATATGAACATTTTAATGTAGACAAATACAACGTGGGTGTCTAAAGGAGCAAAAATACATCATTGGCTCTTAAATGCAGTTGTGTCATCATTTATATTGCAAGTCATATCTCTCCGGCCCTTCGTTTGGGATGCTTTTCATGAACTGGCCCCGGTGACAAACTAATTGAAAAGCCCTGCTATATGTTTTGCTTGTCTATAAAATGCTTCTTGATTTACAAGTTTTGTGATATTTGGACTGGAAACAAGACTAAAACTCTGAGTAACGACACTGAAAGACTGAAACAGCTTCACAAATGGTATTGTACATGAATCTTCTAAAAATGTGCATATTATTCCATTTTAAAACTGCATAAGTATACATTTGCATATTAATGCACATTTACATGAGTACATAAATACTATTCTCTCTCTCTCTCTCTCTCTCTCTCTTTCTCTGTTTTTTTATATTTTAGCAATTTGGAAAGATTCTGGATGTGGAGATCATCTTCAATGAAAGAGGCTCAAAGGTAAGAAACCGTTTTTAGTTGCTTGTTGAAAATGTGATCAGATTATATTCTAGTTAAATGCATTAAAATGGACCCAAATAAATAGTAGCAGTTGTGTAATTAGATGCTAATTTATACTATCGACCTCCAAAACTCACCATATATTAGATTATAATCCAAATAAAAGTTTTTTGTGCATTTCAGAAGCAATTTCATGCTAACGGTCTAATCCGATTCAATTCATTGTGCTAAGCTAAGCTAAAAACAACCCTGCCAGAACAGAAATCAGCTGAATGGATTCAACAGTGGTTCAGGCCACTGCACACTGCAAAAATGCTTTTCTGACTTAGAGTTTTTATCTTGATTGTAAATATTCATAAATCAGTCAGCATTTCCTACACATAACAAGCTGCATAGCAAACAAACAAAATACAGCTGAAAACAAGCAAAATAATCAGCTAATTTAAAAGCAAAAAGCAGATTATTCTGCAGATTATTTGATTTATTTTAAGAATAAAACTCTCTTGATTTTGACTCATTATTTCTGAAAACAGGTAGAAAATGCCGACTGATTTAAGAGTTTGTAGATATTTAGAGCAGAAACTAAAGCATATTTTGCATTAAGCAGACTGAAAAACAGGAAAATTATCAAACTTTTTTTTTTTAGATTTTTGAAAAACATGCTAACGGTCTAATCTAATTCAGTTCACTATGCTAAGCTAAGCTAAAAACAACAAGAACCATTTTCAGTCCTTTCAGCCGATTACAGTTTAATGTTTAAAGTGTTAAATTGATATGAAATGAGCATATTTCACCAAAGACACTGGAGTGTTTGTTTAAGCTGGAGTGTTTCTGAGGTCAGCCGCTGCTGTTTGGTGTGTGTGTGCAGGGTTTTGGGTTTGTGACGTTCGAGTCAAGCGGGGATGCAGAAAAGGCTCGCGAGCGGCTCCACGGCACCATCGTGGAGGGCCGGAAGATCGAGGTCAGTCTGTCTCTCTCTCTCTCCCTCTCTCTCTCTCTTCTGATGTTCATTTCACACCTTACCTGACCAAACGTGTCTTTGAACTGATGCTCAAGATGCTCAGCTGTGTGTGTGTGTGTGTGTGTGTGTGTGTGTGTGTGTGTGTGTGTGTGTGTGTGTGTGTGTGTGTGTGTGTGTGTGTGCTGCATCATGGGGAATGTGTGTTTGAGCTTAGCAATGCATGGTTGCATCTAGACTGCAGATCCTGTGAGTTTCTGGGCTGTTTTTGGATTGGTTGTTGTCTGGGTTATTAACAGCATGTGGTCGTTCTGTTTTTTTTCCCTTTGAGTTCCTCGATTCTGTTGTGTACTGAGCATGCTCACGGTTAGCCAATCACATGCGTGCATTTGATGCCGTCTCTGTTTTCTCCTGGTTTGAATGGCTTTGTTTTGTTTGTTTTGTTCATGAAACATTTGCTTGGATTTTTTATTAAGACACACACACACACACACACACACACAGGACTGTTGATGATTCTGAATGCTCCTCACGACGTTTGGTGTTGTCTCTTTATGGCATCCGTGTGCATACTGTGAGAACGGCGCTCCTCTGATGCTTGTGTACTCGATGTTTTAGTGCATTTGTAGATTGTTCTGTGACTGGAGGATGAGAAGCAGCTTGCCGTGTGTGTGTGTGTGTGTGTGTGTGCATGGAGCCGTGTGTGTTTCCCTCGTGAGGCGCAGCGTGTTGCAGTGCTGAATTCTGGGTGTTTTTCTGGATCTGGATCTCCTGCATGAGACGCTGCCTGTGTTTGTCTCTCAGGGAAATGATTGATTCCACTTCATCTTTTGGCTCATTTCAGCCGATAATCACAACTCAAATCCTCTTTTGTTTCTCAATCAGTCTGTACGTCTGTTTTAGGGTAACGCTAATGTTAGTGTGTAGATCAGGGGTGTCAAATTCATTTTAGGTCAAACTGTTGGAAATGTTGCGTCATGTGGACCGAATGTTTTCATTCACGGAGGAAAAAACACTGCTCTTACTCAGAGATTCGGTCTCGTTTCTGCTCTAAATATCTACAAACTCTTCAGTCAGTCAGCATTTTCTAGACAAGCACTAAATATAGTGTTATTTTCAGAAATAATGAGTCAAAATGAAGAGAGTTTATCATTAAAACAAGCAGAATAATCTGACAATGGGCAAGAAACATAATCTTATTTTCTCTGACATTATTAAGCTTCCCCTGCTGTCAATTGATTAATAACAGATTGATTATTCTGCTTATTTTAATGATAAACTCTCTTGATTTTGACTCATTATTTCTGAAAACAGGACTATGTTTAGTGCTTGTCTAGAAAATGCTGACGGATTGAAGAGTTTTGAGATGTTTGGACTAGAAACGAGACTAAATGAAGAGCCGTTTAGCAGTGTTGAAGCTGTGCTGCTTCTGTCTTTACTGTGATTATAAAATAATCTAATTTGACACCAATCTCATGTTTACATGGTAAACAGCTGTTTAATATATGTAACCATGTAAAGTTAATCTGTACATTATCCCTGAAACTGCTGTAAATAAAGTGCATTTAATAACTTCAGTGTTCAATAAGGTTAATGTATGGCTGTTTTGATTATAAGTAGATTTTTAGTTAGTTTTACCATATAGTGTGCAGACACAGTATTGTAAATATTATAAATCCTTAACATATTAATGTTGGTAATTTGAGAAGTAATGAAAAAATTACAAACTGCAAGTCAAAATAGGCAATAAAGGGATTTGTCCATTACCTTTCAGTTCCTTTGATCTAAATCTGCAGGTCTTCCTATTTCAGTGATGTATTTGAAACCATCACTTCAATGTGTTCATCTTTATCTATTTATTTTTGTTTATTTATTTGTTCTCACCATAAAAAGCCTTGTTTTAAACAAATATTAGTGCAGGCCAAAGATTAATCACGATTAATCACATCCAAAATAAGTTTGCTTTGACATATATGTGAGTGCATTATATTTTCTTTATATATATATATTTATATATATGCTTGCGTGTGTGTTTTATATATACAGTTGAAGTCAGAGTTATTCGCCCCCCTGTTTATTTTTCCCCCAATTTCTGTTTAACAGAGAGCAGATTTCTCCAACACATTTCTAATCATAATAGTTTTAATAACTCATCTCTAATAACCGATTTATTTTCTCTTTGTCATAATGACAGTAAATAATATTAGACTAGATATTCTTCAAGACACTTCTATACAGCTTAAAGTGACATTTAAAGGCTTAACTAGGGTAATTAGGGTAACTAGGCAGGTTAGGGTAATTAGGCAAGTTATTGTATAATGATGGTTTGTTCTGTAGACTATTGAAAATATATAGCTTAAAGGGGCTAATAATATTGACCTTAAAATGGTGTTTAAAAAATTAAAAACTGCTTTTATTCTAGCCGAAATAAAACAAATAAGACTTTTCCATAAGAAAAAATATTATCAGACATACTGTGAACATTTCCTGAATCTGTTAAACATCATTTGGGAAATATTTAAAAAAGACAAAATAATAATTCTGACTTCAAGTGTACATAATAAATATGCACAGTACACGCACACACACATATATGGTTGCAGAGAGAGCTTAACGCACTGCAATTTAGGAAAGCACATGCAATTACAAAAAACACCAGCAAATTAAGAAGCGATCTTCATCCATTTGACAGCACACGTGTTGCACATTCTCACAACACAAACAACTGAAGAAAGGCAGCGATTGGTCACAACACAAGCATTAATAAAACGTGCTGCATTTCACACAACACTACAGAAATCTTTCAAGGAGACCCTAAAACATGACCTGGTTATGGAGCGTATGGTTATTTAGGCTAATAAATACTAAAGACACGAGTATCGAGTAAACAAACAAACAAACAAACTCACCTTTCAAAGATCTCTTATGCTGCGTTCACACCAGACGCGGAACGCGCGGCAAAATCGCGCTATTCGCGAGTAAATAGACGCGTGAACATTTGAGTTTACTCGCTTCATTCGCGCGTGAGACTCCGCTTCATTGGCGCGTCAAATTCACTTCATTTGCGCGTCAAATTCACTTCAGAACAGACGCGGATTTGCGTCATGGGCAGGGCTTCTGTCTGCTCGGTGAATGTAGCTTCGTTGCTAAATGGCTAACATGGATTTTATTGATAAAATACCTGTTTATGTGCTTTATGTAGGCTGTAAAACTGCGTCGATACGTTTGGAGCCGTGTCTGAGTCCACTAGATACTTTCAGAGGTGCACCCAGCGCTGTGGGCTCAAACTCCTCCAGAAACTTAACCTGTATGACTGGGGCTTCCAGCAGTGCTTCTGACTGAGCCAAGCCCAGTTTGATGAACTGTTGTCGGTGTCGGCTGGAGGATTTCCCCCGGACACCAACAACAGGTGCTACGTCACAATCATGCTCCCACAAGAGCAAGCTCCTGATTGGTTAACGCGGCGCGAATGTCCGCAGAAGTTCAGATATTTGAACTCGAGCGATTTGCGCGATTTGTGCGTTAAGCGCGTCAAATGCTCAATTCGCGCGTATCGCGCCGCAGGATGCCTATTCGCGCGTTTGCATTGACTTAACATGTAAATCACTCGCGCTTGACGCTTCTTCCGCGTCTGGTGTGAACGCAGCATTACAACTTCCACGGCGTCCGTCATGTTGTTGGGTCCCCTTGAAACATTTCTGTCGTGTTCCGTTCTTGTTGTGTTGTGTGATATGCGACGCGTTTGCATTATGAGGATTGTCAGTGTGTGTGTGTCAAACAGATGAAGATCTTTATGTATTTGCTGGTGTTGTTTGTAATTGCATGTGTATTCTTCAACTGCAGCACGTTAAGCTCTCTCGGCCACCACACTCATGTCTAAACTAACTTTTATTTTGGATGTGATTAATGGCGACTGTTATTTGCCCAGCACTACTAAAAATATATCCAATATTGATCAGTGTTTCCTTTATGGCAGGCCTTTCCATGTGCAGTGAGTGATGAGGACATGTGAGATTCACTTTTCACCCATAATATGTTTCATTTGTTGTCCACAGATTCCGTTTCAAACGTTCCCAAAAGCTGTGAATTAAAAAGGTTCTGCTTACGCAACACCACACACACGTAAGCGCTCACTTGCTCTCCTGACAATGAAGACGGACACACACACACACACACACACACACACACTGCAAATAATGCTGTTCCTACTCAGAGTTTGTGTCTTGTTTCTAGTCCAAATATCTCAATTCTTAATTCAAGAAGCATTTTCTAGACAAAGACAGAATGTTAGTTGCGTCCCAGATCACTTCCTGATGCACGATTCTACAGCTGATAGTGTAAATAGTGCGAGTCCTGCTTCACACTGAGAGATTCCTCTAGTCCTAAAAGACTAAGTGCACTGTAAAGACCCGGATGATGCACTTACTCAACCGTTACAGATAAGTGTGTGATGGTGAACACTTCACACACTCAACACTAGCAGCTTTGCTCACATAGTGGAAGGGGAGGAGCTGCTGATGAAGGGGAGGAGCTACTTATGGTAAAGTGGAGGGGCTGCTGATAAAGGGGAGGAACTACTGATGAAGGGGAGGAGCTACTGATGAATAGGCGGAGCTACTGATGAAGGGGAGGAGCTACTTATGGAAAAGTGGTGAGGCTGCTGATAAAGGGGAGGAACTACTGATGAAAGTAAAGAGCTACTGATGAAGGGGAGGAGCTACTGATGAATAGGCGGAGCTGCTGATGAAGGGGAGGAGCTACTTATAGTGAAGTGGAGAGGCCGCTGATAAAGGGGAGGAACTACTGATGAAGGGGAGGAGCTACTGCTGAATAGGCGGAGCTACTGATGAAGGGGAGGAGCTGCTGATGAAGGGTGGAGCTACTTATGGTAAAGTGGAGGGGCTGCTGATAAAGGGGAGGAACTACTGATGAAAGTGAGGAGCTACTGATAAAGGGGAGGAGCTACTGATGAAAGTGAGGAGCTACTGATAAAGGGGAGGAGCTACTGATGAAGGGGAGGAACTACTGATGAAAGTGAGGAGCTACTGATAAAGGGGAGGAGCTACTGATGAAAGTGAGAGCTACTGATAAAGGGGAGGAGCTACTGATGAAAGGGAGAAGCTGATGAAAGGGAGGAGCTACTGGTGAAGGGGAGGAGCTGATGATGAAAGGGAGGAGCTACTGGTGGTGAAGTTGAGGGGCTGCTGATGAAGGGGAGGAGCTACTGATGTTGGGGAGGAGCTACTGATGATGAAGGGGAGGAGCTACTGATGTTGGGGAGGAGCTACTGATGGTGAAGGGGAGGGGCTAGTGGACACTGGTGTTGGATTTCTTCATTTATTTGGGATTGTGTATGTAAATTCTCCTAGATGGAGGATTCTGCTGCCTCCCGATGGTTCATGGCAGCTACTATTCTGTATTTTGCTTATTATTTATTCCACTAATTTAGCAAGCATTAAACGGTTTGAGTTTCCGGTTAGTAATAATTGTTTCATTTGACAACACTAAACTCATATACTGCTGCTGAGTGTGTAAGCACAGATGATTTAGCTTGTTTAACTCTCTTCATTTTGACCTGATGTCTCTGAAATCTTTAAGGATTTTGAGTTATTTGGACTGGAAGCCAGACACTCGCTCCTCGTCAGAGAGTCATGTTTGCAGTCTGTGTAGGCCGTGCGCATATATGTGTTTGGCACCCCTGGTGTAGTTGCATGAGCCCTGCACTCCGCAGCGCCCCCTGCTGTCCGTGGCTGAGTGTGCATGGGAGCGCAGCGCCGCAGCTTCATTGGGTTTGCATGAGTCTGAGCGACGCGGTTCAGACCATCAGATTCACTGGAGAGCAGAAATGAAGGGGTGTGATGTGAGCGGCAGCAGCACTGTCAGATCAGCTCATTGGTTTGCTTTCTGAATGCCATTGATTCACATTTCTGATATGTTGTAGAGAACTCTCTGCCATGATGACTGTGTTGTGTGTAATGACTCCCTAATGTCTGTTTGTGTTTTCTGGAGAGCAGATCTGTGGAGAGAGCGATGCACATCATCAGACTCTTCACTCATCTCTCTCTCTCTCTCTCTCTCTCTCTCGCCAGTCTGTCCGTCCAGCTCTGCGCTCACTGTCTTTCCTGTGTGTTGCATCACTTCCTGTCCCTGTGTCTATATTTGGTCTGTGACGTCACTGATTAGGCCCCTCCCCCTGAGTGATGTCATTAGTCCGGCATGTCAGCAGCTTCACTAACTGCTCTGGTAGACAGACGTCCATCCGTTCATCTCAACTTGCTTCTATTTTGGCCTTTAGCTCCAGCTTTGAGTCGGTCGCAGAGTCGCTCTGTGCTGCATTTCACACCCATGAGCCTCTCTCTCTGTCTGTGTGTGTGTGTGTGTGTGTGAGTGCGATCCTCTAATCACTGGTCCCTCTCTCCTCCTCCTCCTCCTCTATGACACAGACGAATGCGGCTGCAGGCTCTTTAGCGCCCCCACAGGCAGATTTGATCTCCTGCAGACGTGTGTGTGTGTGTGTGTGTGTGTTGTGTGAGCGTCTGCCCGTTTCTCTTTGGTTTCCTCATTCTTTTGCATTGTTTGCTTTGTTGTTTTCTTTTGATCATTCTCTCCTTTTCCTTTCTGTTCCCTTGACGATTTCTGTGTTTGTTGTTGTTATTGTTGTCAGTCTCCACGGTAACTGCTCGCGTGTCGTCACGCCGTTTCCTGGCTCATGGTAAGTCTGTGTATGTACGGCTTCATCAATCCCACAACTCAACCCCTGAGATCTGTACTCCAGCCCTCCCCAGCTTTTCAAACTGTGGTCTTTCGCTCTCTTGTGTGTTTTTTGCACTTGATTATCTTGTTAGTATTTCTCGGAGGGATCAGAGATGCGTTTAGAGCCCATGCGGAGACGACGGCAGCCCTCGTCCTCGTTTTCACCCAGTTTGGCCGAACGCATCCAGCTAGCGGCGTCTGATAGCAGCTAGCGTAAGCGCTCGAGGTCTGTCCTGGGGAGAAACAGAGCTTTATGAGCTCCTCATGTCTATGATAGTCGCTAAGGACCACAGAGTACTGACAGAAATGATCTTCCCTCTTTCTCCATCTTCATTAACACGTTTCCCGCACACTGACCATGGCTGATCACACTCACACTAAACCCTCCTCCTCCTCCATCATCTTCATCTGTCGTTAGCGCTGGGCCTCATGACCTGACTCTCCATCACTATAATCACATATACTGCATCACACCACAGGTCATCTGTAATATTGCTGGACACTCGGTGATGTGATGCTGAGTGTAAAAACAGCACTGAGAGACCTCAACTCTTATTGAAGTCTGGAACTGAAGTTATTACTATGTAATATGATTTTATCTGTGTTGATCTTGGCATGAAATGACCGTAAGTTGCTGATGTGGCAATACATAAACAAACAACGGTGAAAGTTAGCAAGTGGCGAAATTTAGTTTTGATGCAAATCAGACATGAACCAGATTCCCACCAGTTAAACTCCGTTAGTTAACACCAGTGACGATTATTATTTTTGAGTTGCACATATAATAGTAAATTCACAGACGGCGCCAACTAAATTTAACGTTTGGAATAAAGATCATGTGTTCTCCTCTAGGCGTACATGACAATGATGTTTACTTTTGTTTGTGTTTTTAAGTTAGGGTTAGGTTTACTTTGACCAAAAAATATTAAGCTCTTCAAATTTAGTTAAATAGATTAGCTGTTTGCGCTTTCGCTTTAAAACGTCATTCTATATTGGCGTTATTACTAGGGATGGGTACCGAAGCTCACTACTTTATTGGTATCAGTGCTAAATTATAAAGACCGGAGTATGGATAAGCTCTGATGTTACCGGTTCTGCTATCAGTACTAGAGAATTATTGCTGAATAAACATTACAGTAGCATAATTCAACTGACCAACCTTTACTAATTTGCAATATTTGATCTTCATCTGCACAGTTGGCAACCTCACATGAGAAACGAGTGTTTTCGTCCAGCGAGCGCGTCAAACATAAACGCCTTCACAGTTCTCGGCTGTGCGCGCACTCACATAGCTCATGGCAGACTCGCACGCACACACAACTCATAAGCTTGCGGAGTGGCGGAGAGAACTGAACAGGTTGTATTCCCTGAGTGGACAACAACAATGCAACAAACACAAGTTGTTTTCTTGTGTAAGCGGAAACACAAGCAGTCTGGCGAAGCATCTTCCAATAGTGCGTTAACTGCAGAAAGACAAATGAAAAGTGTTCGACTGCCTAGCTAAAGGTACATCAAAATTAGTATAATATTAATAGTTTAATAAACACACACATTCGGTTACGTTGAAAACAGTATTATTTTCTGCAGCAGCCTAAATAAATCTTAAACATTAAAAATGCTTTTACATTACTGTATTTACAAATATTTTTATTTTTATTATTAAAAAACCAGCTTACTTTTACATCATTCACTCATCTATGTGAATGTGTTAATGAAAAATCTTAAACATTATCTGATTATTTAACTGCATTTTGCAGCTCATAGAGTCATTTTCCTTCAACCCATTGTGCATTTCTTTTACAGGAAAATTTTTATTTATTTGTTTTACAATTATTGGTTTTGCTTTATTTTACATTAAAAATGTAAAAATAAAATAAAGTGTTGTTAATTCTGTTCCGGCGTCGCAGTGGCGCAGTAGGTAGTGCTGTCGCCTCACAGCAAGAAGGTCTCTGGTTCGAGCCTCGGCTGGGTCAGTGTGTGTTTCTGTGTGGAGTTTGCATGTTCTCCCTGTGTTGGCGTGGGTTTCCTCCGGGTGCTCCGGTTTCCCCCACAGTCCAAACACATGTGCTATAGGGGAACTGATCAACTAAACTGGCCGTAGTGTATGAGTGTGTATGGATGTTTCCCAGAGATGGGTTGCAGCTGGAAGGGCATTCGCTGCGTAAAACGTGCTGGATAAATTGTCAGTTCATTCCGCTGTGGCGACCCCAGATTAATAACGGGACTAAGCCGAAAAGAAAATGAATGAATAATTCTGTTCAATTCCTTTTGTTTTTCATAAAAAAACCCTACAAAAAGTACCGATAAGAGAACCGTTAAAGTACCGAACCGATAAGTGGTATCGATAAAAGTAGTAGTACTGATAAAACCTTAACGATAGCCATCCCTAGTTATTACGCCCCATTCACAC